>JAPDDL010000379.1:0-45733 GCA_027422435.1 Schizopygopsis pylzovi | reverse complement strand
ACTGAGTTGTAGTGATAAATCAAGGAGTTCAGTTCAGACGTCAGATGCAGATTGGCATCAGGAGACAAGATGCCACACATTTCTGTTACTTACAATCCTATCAATCAGAGCAATACCTTCACCAGCGGGGATTTTATATCGGGACAAGTCATTCTGGATGTAGCGAAGGACACACAAATGCAGTCGTTGAGTGTGAAAATTAAGGGAAAGCAGAGGTGTGCTGGACCGAGCATTACGGTAAACCCACCGTTGTTTACTCGGATAAGGAGAAGTATTATTCCGTGAAGAGATTTTTTGTTCGGGAAAACAAAATACATGGTAGGAGAAATTACAGCTGTTGCAGGTTTTGCTTTAAAGTTAGAAGAGACCAGGGCGATTTAACCAGCTGTATTTTGTGCTGTAACTTGATCTTGCAGGAAATGAGATGCTGAAAGATCCATCAGGACAGCCATGTAAGTCTGTTCGCGAATTAGATGAATGATGCAAAAAGAGCTTAAGAAATGTAAAAAGGTGTGCACTACAGTTGACACCTAGATGAACACTGTAGTTGGTTTTGTGACTGCAAGTCATTCTCCTCTAATGCTATTGAGCTTTAAAGTATGGCGTATTTTGAGTTTGAGCCAACTCGCTAATGAAAAATAGCATTTTTAACATGATTTGATAGTTTATTTTAGTTAATATCATGAATCAAAAAGGTGTGCATTTTATTTGAAACCTACATGAACACTTTACAGTTGTTTTTATGACTGTAAAAGTGATTCTCCTCAGATGCCATTGATCTTTAAATTGTGGCATTATTTGAGTTTGAGCCCATTCGGTACTGAAAAATGGCAATATTAACATATTATTTGATAGTTTATTTTAAATAATTAAATTATGGCATATTTTGCATTTGAGCCCGTTCGGTAGTGAAAATTGGCAATTTTTTCATATGATTTACAGTTTATTTTAATAAATATAAAAAAAGTAAAATGTCCGGTATGCATTATAGTTGACACCTACATGAACACTTTACACAGTGTTCTCAAACTCAATTCCTGGAGGGGCTTAGCTCTGCACAGTTTTGC
The DNA here is from genome assembly GCA_027422435.1 of Schizopygopsis pylzovi. Taxonomy (NCBI): domain Eukaryota; kingdom Metazoa; phylum Chordata; class Actinopteri; order Cypriniformes; family Cyprinidae; genus Schizopygopsis; species Schizopygopsis pylzovi. The sequence goes on along the minus strand of JAPDDL010000379.1, from coordinate 44,666 downwards.
TTCAACCCTAATCAAACACACCTCATCCAACTAATCAAGGTCTTCTGGGGCCTGTTTCATAAAACAGGTTTACCAAATAAGCCAGGTGAAATAATCAGGTAGTCTGACATATTGTCAGTTGATTTGGTTCAAAATAAGTCAGAATAACTGGCTTGTTTGGTAAACTTGTTTTATGAAACAGGCCCCAGGATCACTTGGAACTTCCAAGCAGGTTTGCATTGGAGCTGGTTGGAGCTAAACTCTTCAGAGCTGTGGCCCTCCAGGAATTGAGTTTGAGACCACAGTATGTTTTGCGACTGTCATTCTCCTCAAATGTTATTGAAGTTAGAAAAGTGTATACGAATATCGTATGTAACTTTAGAGACATGCTAAAGTTCGTGCTCCTACTATCGAACATCCAACATCAAGCCAACTTGATGCCAGGGAAATAAACGTAAAAAAAAATCTGATCTTTGGTTTGATCTTTTACTTCTTAGATTCTTCTGTTGTGGTACCAGGGAGTCATGTTTACCCATTCACCATTCAGTTGCCTCTACAGTAAGTTAAGGGAAAAAAAATATTTTAAGAACAAAGCTTAAATTTTAAGAAATGTAATCCTTGTATTCACATTATATTCATTATATACAAAAAATGTGTATTCCATTCAAACAAAATAAACATAAAAGTTAAAAGTACTGACTAACTAAAGTACTTTTTTTGCGTCCTGAATGCATGCAAATGAATACAATTTCTTTATTAAAAGGTTAAATATCAATGAGTTTTCTTCCTCTTGCATGTTGATTGTCACACTGACTTTCGTTATTAATATATTAAAACAATATTGTTATATATGAATAATTATATATTAATAAAATGGCTTGAATGCACATATTTAATTTAAATATGTTTTAATATATATATTTTTAAATATAGTTAATAAAATAGACCATCATGCCAAACTACTTTTACCAGTATTTCTTTCTTTTTTGTATAATATTTTAAGAGACTTTACTTCCTGCTGTACAATTTTACATAAATCAATTATTTTTCTTAGGCACTTCCCACCAACCTTCAAAGGTTCAGTTGGAAAAGTTGTCTACACTTTGGAGACAAAACTATCGAGATCAATGCGTATTTCTAGCAAAGACAAAATCGAGTTTCACTACGTCCCCAGACCGGATGTGTCCAATCCTGCACTAATGGTGAGATTAAAATCCCATGTATGAATATGAATACTATACATGCATTATATATTTGTTTTACTATACATTCATCTATATGTTTTGAGATTCTCTCACCTGTGTAATGCTTATTTTGCCATGTTTAGGCGCCTCAGTATGGAACCAAATATAAACTAATCAAACATTTCCTCTCTGGGAGTGTCTCGATGAACATAAACACTGAGAAAATGGAATACTACCTTGGTAAAAGTATATTTCTTATAACATCTCATATATCTCATACATTTTATAACAACAACAACAGCTGTATTTTCTCACATCTCATATTTCTCACTTGACCATTATAAACACAACCATTTTCAAGGGAAGCCTTATTTAAACCATTTCTGTATATTTTTAACAAGAATAAGTATATGTTAAATTGTAAATACCACACACCACTTTGTGGAGTAGGTGAACACTGGTAGATGGACTTTTTCATGCTTGAGTTTCATGTTTATGATATGTGAGCACTCTTGTGTAATCAAGTAGATTAAGATGATGAATACGTAATTTTTTTTAGATCTTGTGTTTTCAGCTGTTGAAATAATTGACAAAGTTACACATTTCAGGCTTGAAATCAACCATAAGTTCTCTCCCCCATTTAAACCCACGCACCACTTGTAGAACTAGTTCTACTTGTTTTCCCCCCTCTTCTTCTGGAATACATAATTTTGTGTATTTTCACATTTCATATGTAACACGATTCTGAATTAAGAGGTCTATTTTTCAAAAGGCAGACAGAGTCATAGTTCCTAGTGATATTTTATTCTGCAATTTTGACCTAATTATTTCTTTGTGTCTTGCTACAGGAGAGGGCTTGAAAGTTTTGGTTGAAGTTCTGAACAATTCTTCCCGTTCAATCAAACCAAAATACGTCTTGTATGAAAAACACAGTTTCTATGCAAGAGGAAAAAGAAAACTTCACACACATGACCTGCTCAAAGAGGAAGGGGAACCCATTGAGCCAAACTCAAAGAAAACGGTCACCAAAGTGCTGTCCATTCCTCCCAGCCTTACCATCTCTATCCTAAACTGTAGGATCCTCAAGGTTGAGTACAGACTCAGGGTGAGTTTTAGCCTCTAAAGCAAAGACATTAGAATGGCATATCTCTGTGTTCTATTTTTTATTTAAAGTTGGATCAGGACACATTGTAGTGTTTGAATGCAATCAAAATGTTCGATCAGGTTTTAGTCATCGCAAACTTTCCCTCCTCCCTTGTTATCACTAAATTAATTTATAAACTCTAATTTACAGATGCAATTACAGATGCATGTCTTCAAGCCACTTTTCCATCGAAATGACCTGGAAAAAATTTCCCAGAGCTTTTTTCCCCCCCAGACCTGTTGCTGCCTGCGTTTCCATCACAGTCTAAAGAACCGTGAAGAATAGGCAAATAGTCTGATGATGTAGGTCAGCGCGCATTTCTCAATACCAAATATGCTAATTTCCAGAGGCGAACCAAGATGAAGTGGGGGCCCACTTCAAAGACCTTCGTATGGACTGGGGTATCTTCTGTCTGAGGCAGTGATGATAGGGACTTAAGCAATACTCCTATAGAAATATATGGTTAGCATCTTAATTTATTATTTATTATTAGTTTATCAACTAGCTACGTTAACTAATTTAATAGAAGAGTTGGATAATGCAAGTAAATATATTGATATAGTCAGGAGAAGGGACTGGGGAATCTGGTGGTGAGTGACAGGAACTTAAGTAATGCTCCTGCATGCAGAAATATATGATTATCATTTTAATTTAATCTTTTTAATTTAAAGTTTATTAACTATTAGTTCATTGTTTGTTGACAACCAATTATGTTAACTCAACTAATTTAATGTAGAAGAGCTAAAAAAAAAAAAAAAAACTAAGTAAATAACAATATTTATTTAGATTGTTTTGTAAGCTCCCCGCTGGCAGCAAGACACAGTAACGTTACCGAAACTTGCCAAGCAGTGATTTGCACGTCTTTCCCGGTACCACCTATTCTACTGCAGCCTACATTAATACCTGCTAAATGCTATATAATACATGCTACTGCTAAGTGCAACCCTAGCTAACCTGTTTTACAGTAACCATATAAGTAATTGGACTAGTATTTCATATAGCAAATAATTAAACGAAAATAAGCTGGAATTAACAACAAACACATTTTTTGTCATATAATTATCATTAAGTCAATCTTATCTCCATCACTTAACTTACCGCTGTCATGTTTCCTCTTTTCCTGCTTTTCTTGCTTTTTTCCGCTTTTGGCTGCCAGATGGATAAGTCCTTTTCATTTTTAAAATAGCCTAAATGCGCTAGTAAGTGCTGTGCCAGTTTGGAAACGGTGGCCGACGCATCACGAGGAAAAAGAAAGCACATCCAGTGTAACGCGAGAGGGAGCCCCCTAGGGGGGATGCCGATATATTGCTCCATGTTACGTGTATATTATTAATAATGACATTTCCGATTGTTCAAATGGTCAGCTGTCGGGGGCCCCCTCAAAATACGGGGCCCCAGGCAATTGCCTGCCTTGCCTGCCCCATTGCTACGCTTCTGCTAATTTCGGACTTGCGTCCTCGGTAGTTCGGACTTCGCGAGTTGGACTGTGAAGTCGAGTGTGAGCTCCCGCGGATGAGACGACGCGAATCCAGTAATTCTGCAAAAAGCAGCATACTTGATAACGTCAGATAGCTCGCCTTGGCTACTGCAATTTTCCTCACTGTGTATACAATAAGATGATATATGATATCAACCATCATTGCCTCTATTCGTTTTCATTTAAAAATAATAATAGCTGCAGAAATGTAGTTCAGGGAATGTACATATATTACAAAACAAAATATTATATCAAACAATTGCCTCTTTTCATTTTTATTTTAACATATTAATAGATTATTGGAATAATAGAATAAAGACCAAATATGACTTGTTAAATTTACCCAAAATGAATTCGATCTTATGTTTAACTACTACAGAGACATCAGAACCAGTGGCAAATGTCAGAAGCACTAGCCGAGTTGAGGCTGCTCTCGTCTGGAAACATGAGCGAGCGCCCGCTGATCACGTGGATCTCACGTCTTCTAAATCTGCGAAGCACATTTTCAAATAGGTGCTGTCTTTATAAATAAACCACATATTTTAGTTTTAAACAACTACATTCTCACCTTAAATACTTTTCAAACTACATTTCATGACACAATAACAGTAATATTTAGAAAATTATGCCAATAAATGGTGGTTGAAATACAATGCTGCGTGAACTCAACCATTTAGCATGTTCAGCGTCCAAGTCACGCCCCCGAAAGTACCGGACCTTTGAAAAAGTACTACCTCGCGAGCAGGGTCTTTCGGAGGGGCAAAGGGAGCCTGGTTCCTGCGGTGGAAACACACTGAGTACCGGTTCAATGTCCCTAGTTCCCGGGGAAAGTTCCTGCAGTGGAAACGGGGCTTAACGTCCACCTCTGGTTGAAAGAGCGTTATCACCTCTGCTATTTTCTCCAACGCTAGCAGGGACAGTCCTTAACGTTCTCTTTGAGCTTCAAAGAGAGTCCAGGGGGGAAGGAACGATCCCCCCATCCCCATGAGGAGCCGCTATCCGTGGCCCAGACACACTCAAACGCCACAATACACATAGGAAAGGCCATTGGCTCCATTTATCCACAATCAAATTGTTTCAAAATGTATATAGTGTATTCCTGTGATGTATGCATGTTCCTAGGTTATAATAGCTTAGTTATAGCTCTGTAGTAGTAATGAAGCTCCAATTAATTGGATCTAGACATATGAATATATCACTGCCTATACGTTTTCTAAACCCTGGCATGTTAGGTATCAAAATTACTGTCTTCTGATTCGCAGATTAATGGTGTAAAGCAGGGATAGGCAACTTTGGTCCTGGAGGGCCGGTGTCCTGGAGGGTTTAGCTCCAACCCTAATCAAACACACCTGAAGAAGCTAATCAATGTCTTCAAGAACACTAGAAAGATACAGGCAGGTGTGTTTGATTAGGGTTGGAGATAAACTCTGCAGGACACCAGCCCTCCAGGACCGGAGTTGCCTATACCTGGTGTATTGTATGTCACCATAACTTGCACCATACTCTTCTTACCACACTTTGGCTTAATATTGTGCAAATCCTCCAGACTAATGGTAAACATGCAAATGGACTGTAAATTAATACAAAGAAAATTTCTCCTGCTCGAAATCCATGCCTTGTAATGGCCAAAGATGGGTGATTCCACCAAAGATGGGTGTGACTAGGAACCGTTAAAAGTCCCTAACCCAAACCAATCATTACTCAATCCCTTTAAGACTCATCACCCTTGAGTCAGACCTTCTGGAAGTTTTTATTTTTAAGTAACTTTGTCGATACGATTCGATCTCTCTGACCCTCAGAAGAACCCGACGAAAGCCTCCAGCTCAGGGGCAGTCTTGGCCTAATGGATAGAGAGTCGGACTTGTAACCAAAAGTTTGCTGGTTCGAGTCTCAGGTCTGGCAGGGATTGTTGGTGGGGGAGTGAATGTCCAGTGCTCTCTCCACCCTCAATACCACAACCGAACCCCCAACTGCTCACCCGGTGAATGTTGGTTTTGCTACATGCTAAGTTACTGCTAGTACTGAATAAAGTAGGAAAGCTTTTCTTTCTTGGCCAGGAAAATAATATTTCCTAGAATTTATAAATTAATATATTGTCTATTCGGTGGATGAACAGATTACATAATTGTAATATTGATTCTGCTACAGTTAATTCTGAGATCGGATCTAAATATTCATAATTAATTATTACCAGTTATAATTAATCCTAAATAGTTTCCATTTTGAACTAACTTGCTACAACATCTTAACTGTATTTTAAATTAAGAGATGTGCTTCTGTACACTGCAGTTGGGTTTCTGTTGTCATTCCCTGCTCCTAATTTAAATAATTTTCAATATCTGTGCTTCATGTTTAGGTCTACCTGGATGTGCCTTATGCCTTAAATCCAGAGATCAAATTTCCAGTTGGGATTCTTCCTCGTCAGCCTGTCTCAGGGGCTACAAACAGTGACTTTGGAATCTGGAATCAACCACCAGGAAGCAATATGTACCCCTACCCACCTCCACTTGCCCCACCACTTAATGTGGTTGGACCACCTGGTGAGTTTGGTGCCCCTGGCTACTATGGACCTCCTCTGAGTCAGTTTCAAACTCCTGGTTACACCGGACCTCCTGGTCTGATCCCTCCCCCTATTTATCCTGGAGCTCCTGGTCAATTTGGTCCTTCAGTTTCACAGCAGTCTGACCCATCAGCTCCACCTCCTTATCAGGAATATCAATTATATCCAAAGTTTCCAGACCATCCTGAAAAATGGTAACAAATTGATTTTAGAATCATCTTAGATTAATTGTATTGTTATTTTATCCTGGAATCATTTGTATTATGTAGCCTTTTATATTTTAGGCAGTGATGTTGACTGTTAATAAGCTAATAACATTCTATACTATTTATTTTTGTATTTCTAAATCCCTCAGTATAGTGCTATATTTTACATCCCATGAAATATATAAATCCTTCTTTATTTATTGTTAAATAGAGTACTGTATTCAATTCAAGATTATTTGTATAGCGCTTTTTACGATGCAATCGTTGCAAAGCAACTTCACAGGAAATGAAGTTTCTAAAATAGATTTACATTGTAGAAACTCAATATAATTAACTTATGGCAAAATTTGGTTAATTCAGTTTAATCGCTGATGGTTGGCTTCCTCTGAGGTCCTTTGAGGGGTTGGCATCATCTCTTCTCAGGTCACACCATATTTTATTTATTTATTTATAAATGTTGTTTCAACTTAAAGTATGCATTTGTATTGCTTTAAATGGTACAGTTATTCAACTTGAAATGTTAAATTAATTAATGACAACTTGTATATTTGAGTTCACTAAAAGTTCATTGTTACAAAAGTTATGGATTTACCATAAATTTCTCCATGAACTGTTTCAAAATGTATTCAGAACTTAAACTAAGTTACAACTATGTAGATCAATATGTTTGCTTAACACACAACTTTCGTTGAAAACACTGTGTGACTCTATTGTTCAACTGAATAATGTTATTTATTTATTTCTATTTATGAATGAAATATGGAACTGAATTTACTCACATATATTATAGACTCACATATTATCTTGTTAACAGGTGGAAAATAAGTAGATTGAGTAGTTTATTATTAGTCAAAATTTAGATATAGATTTTTTTGTAAGCTACTCTTTAAAGCTCCTCTACTTTTTGCCCTCTATTGGTAAAAACATAATCTGCATGTATCTTGCTGAAGAACATTTTAGCTGTTTTAGTCTCTGTACACATGCGATTGTAAAAAAAAAAAAAAAAATTTGTTATTTGAGCAGATGTCATATTTTATGCTGTTGTTTTGACTGTCAAGTATTTGTCAAATGAAAAAGTTTTTCAAAATGATGTAAAAAGAGTTTACAAATCGTTAACATGAGGCATAACGATTGCTAGGCTTATAATGTCAAATGTTGTAATAAACTCACGGTACTGTAATGGCGCTTTTCCACTGCATGGTACGGTACGGCTCGGTACGGTACGGTACGGCTCAGTTCGGGTCGGTTGCATTTCCACCGCAGTTTAGTACCGCTATAGAGTGGGCGGGATTATTCACGTGTCGTTATAATTGCGCCGCCTCTACTGCCGTGACATCATCGTAAACGCGCCACAAACAAACTCACAACAAAGAAAGGAGACGGAATAGTGTTCTTCACTCTCGGCATGTGAATGTTTTTAACAGCAATGGAGAGGTCTATGAGAATACTTGTGATTTACCCCCAGCAGCAGAGACTGTGGTGCAGTGCCACGGGTTGTAGAGGAGGAGGGCAGAGATGTTCGTGCAGGTGTGCTGCGTTACTTGATTAGTTAACTATTCATGCAGCGTGTTCTGTAAAGTGAATTATCAATAAACTTTTGAATATTTCAAAATGTACAATGTATCCCTTGTTTTTTTTTATTTATGTGATGGTTTTTATAATCGCGGCATTAATCATTTGTCTTTTTCAAGAGGTTCATTACGTGCTCATACAATGATACATATTTAATATAGTCTGGAGGTACACTTATTCGATCAGATTGTTTTTAATTGAAGCAAAACACAGATACGGAGGTAAAAATATAAACAGAAAACATACTCTGTAAATATAGCAAGTTCAAAAGTAACGTTATACATAAGGCTTTTTCCTTCGGCGTCGCACCATCAAGCTCTCGCTGGATCCGCTCCTCGGCTATCAACGAGAGGAACATCTGTACTTCCTCAATAGACAACGACACTGCTATTTTGTGGTTGATGCAAAAATGTGCGTTTGTTTAAACAGAAGTTGCGTCTGATCCTTCGCTGGCTGTGCTGATTTAAATCTAGCGGGTAGGACTGTAGAGGAGGGTCTCGTGTCGCAAGTTCAGTGACGCAGTAATGACGATTTTCTCCGGCCAATCAGTGATCAGCAGAGTTTACACGTCACGTTTTTGGTAACGGTACGGCTCGCATGGAACCTCGACCGAAGTGGTACTAAAAAAGTATCAGGTACCAGGTACAGTACCCAGTGGAAAACCCCCCAAAAGTGAACCGTACCGTGCCATACCATGCAGTGGAAAAGCGCCATTAGAAGCTTCATAGCTGTCTGTCAGTTCATTAAAATATACCTGTTTAATGAGAAAATAAATCTCACTTTTCTCGCCACCTCTGAAAAGTGAATTCCCATGCTGATTCAGGTTTATTACAGATGCTGTTGCTGTCCGCTTATGCCTGTAAATGCTGCTCTTTTTTATTTGTTTTTACAACCACCCTGCAAAAAAAAAACAACTAAAACCAGCCTAATCTGGTTGGCTGGGTTTAGATGGTCTTCCAGCCTGGTCATAGCTAAGGATGCGTTTTGACCTCTTCTTTAGCGTAAGCCAGCTCAAACCAGCTAAGATTAGTATGTCCAGCTTAAAACAGTTAAGACCAGCCAACTATTGTGTTATTTCAATTTTTTCAGTAGGGATTCCCCAGAGGTTGCCATTTTGCGTGTCCCATTAATAGTTGTGACATCTCACTTTAAGTTTCATGCTAGTCCCACACCATATACACGCCAGAGTTGCAGGAGCTAGCACCTTTTTTCTTCGGTCTTGTAGATGGCTGTTCTCTCTGCGGAGCATTATAGCATCTTCAGTAGGCTACTTTTACATACCTGACTATATTGGTGTTTGCATAGAACCTCAAATTGTTTGAGATTTGGCATCACCTTGTCCTGTGTGTTCAGCTCATCCGTTTTCTGTTCATATCCCCACATTTCAGACCCAAGCACTCTAAACAGTTTTTAACCTTGTTTTGTGAAAACAATTTAAATAGCACCTATGTGCTTTCACACTTGGTTGGCTTGCCTGGTCCGAACTAGGGGTCGACCGATATGTGTTTTTCAGGGCCGATACCGATTATTACAGATCAAGTAGACCGAGAACCGATATACGTGTCTGGTGTAAAAATGAAAATTAATGCCAAAATTAATAATAACAAGAGCTCTGACAAAAAAACGTTCTTTAAATGCTTTTAAACATGTCTTTAATTCTGAAAACTGTTAATAACAACAACATTAAATAAACAGTAATATTAATAATATTAATAATAACATAAGTACAGAGATCACCCAGAAGCATTCTGTAAACATTTTGTAGAACTTAAAGTAAACGTATTTAGCGTATTGTGTGATTATTCTCAACAAAAGTTGTAATAATTGTTGTAGTTGTATTACGTACACAGTAATATATTCGGCTAAACCCAACTTATATTTTGACAGGTTGCCATGAGGACCTTTTAAGTTTCTGTAGCCTATGTATATATGATATGACGATCGTTTTACTCAAATGAAACGGTCAAATGCTCATGAAGTGACTCTGCGAGCAGTTCTGGGGATGTTGTTCATGTATTTATGTCCTCATTTAGTGAGACGGCAGATGCTGAAAACACCGCGAGCAGCACGCGCTTCAGTATGTATGTGTGCAGTAAATGAAACCGCACGTCTGTGTCATTCATTAACAAAGATGCAGAACATGCAGGATTCATATTTACATAGTGTTTTTGCAGCTTAATATTTATAGATACTAGTCCATAGCGCGAGTCGATTTAAGTGTACTGACCTACTTTTGTTAATTCATCCAAACTTCGACACATTCCGCGTTATACGGTAAATTCCATTTATGACTGCATTCCGCGATTCCGCCCGCTTTTCCGCATCGCGGAATCATAGGTTATATTGAGGTGTTTTTAATTCAGCAACGTTGCTGCTGCTTTACCTTTGAGAGACAACTGATGCGTGATCACTGACGCCGCTCCAGTTAGCAAGTGCTCTCGGGAGTAAAATCTTTGCGTGGCAGGGGCAGCTGCCACTCGACCTGCCACCGCCAAGTGCGCCTACCAGTGGCAGCTGCCACCGCTATGTGCGCCTGCCACACGCACCAGCCACCAGTATGTGCGCCTGCCACACGCACCAGCCACCAGTATGTGCGCCTGCCACACGCACCAGCCACCGCTAAACGCGACCAGCCACACGACCAGCCACAGCTAAACCAGTCCCGGCGCCATGGAGGGGCCTGGCCCGCCCTGTGAGTCACTATAGTGCCCACCCTGGAGGAGCCTGCCGAGTAAAGAAAACGCTGTACTATTCAAACATCAGTTATTATTTATTTACGCTGGCACTGCGAGAAATCGGAGATCTGTCTCCTCCAAGCTGTGCGCGGTGCGTCAATCTGCAAGGAGGCGAAGTTACGAGCTTTCGCTGAGAGCTTGAGGATCTAATGGCGTTACGAAGTTTTACTGACAAGCTCTTTTTAATGATTGGCATTGGTTAAACATTTTTAAACTGTCTGATTTAAAATAATAATGACGAATTATAATATAGATATGAAGATGGATATTTTTTCACGGCACACCTGACTGGGCTAGGGTATGGCAACTGCCTTTAACGCTTCATGCGCGTCTGGTGTGAACGCACGCCCCTGCTGCCTTCACCTACACGTCCCACCAACCTGCAGTCCTTGCTTGTTTGCACAATTTATTTATTTTTTTATCATTAGGCTAATGTTATCAAAAGTTATCGTTTTGTATATATGTATATGACTCCTGAATAAAAATAAAATGTGTTGGTTTGATTTAAAAAAATATTGTAAATGTATTTGATTGGTTTGTCGAAAGTGAGCGCGGAAATGTTTGGTTGTTTGCTAAGCATAGCTACCGCTTAACGTTAGTTGTAATTTTGTATCTGTGAGATGAGGCGAGGTGAGGTTATGGTTCTGCTGTGATCTTTGAACTATTTTCGCTGCTGAAACAACAGAAACAGTCAATATTGCGTCTAAATGTAAGTGACTTAATATAAATTACTTGTTTAGTGAACTGTCATATGAAATCAGTGTCACATTTTCAATCGTGATGGTATTCAGCACACTTGGTCGTGTGATGTTGCTGAACTGTATCATGTTATAAAAACTCCACATTTCTAAATTTTACCGCAGTATGTTAACTGAGTTTAACTCACTTTGTTAACACATTAACACATTGTTAACTCACTTTGTGTTTGCTGCGCTCATTTGTTTCTATTTCTCAGAGGCAGCAAGCCTTGTTAGCGTAGGCTATACATTATGCACTATCGATCGCATTTAAACTAAATGATGAAGAATCATTATCGCGTTTTGGTGTTTGTTATTGGTGTTTTAATCAGGCTAGGCTACTTGTCCGGTCGGGCAAGTAAAATTATCTTTCAGTTGGCCTTTTAAACATCCACTTGTCCCGGATAAGCGGACAAGCGTTGATGTCGAGCCCTGCGATGTGTTTTTTTTTAGTTCTAGACTGCTTCATTAGGCTAACGTTAGGTCCAATCTTTACGACTTCTCTTTTGTATTGCGTCAGTGGAGTGGTACGTCAATTCTTCCTCGTTTTTGTCAATGTAATTAATAATTAATGATATTATGCATTGCAATGAGGTTGATCTCATTTGTGCCCCCCTGAAAAAATGAAATCCCCTCCGTGAATTTGTGTCTGGCGCCGGGTCTGAGCTAAACGCGCCAGCCACACGACCAGCCACCATAAAGGTGGTGCGACGTTTAGGCACTATACGCATCATGGATTTAAAGGGAGGAATAAGCTGGAAAATAGGTAAATATAAAACTGCACTGAGAGAAAAAAAAACTAGCTGTCTTTTCTTCTATATTCTATCTACTTGCGGTTGTTTACTTTTTTTTTTTTTACCTTGCTATGACTGCGTTAGGCTAACCAAGACTTGTTATGGAACTTACGTGTTGTTGCTTTTTTGTTGGTTTTGATTGCTTCTATCGTCCTCATTTGTAAATCGCTTTGGATAAAAGCGTCTGCTAAATTATTTAATGTAACGTGAATGTTAAACGCATAATTTGGTGTGTAAAAGAAGATAGATATTGTGGCATGCGCGACACTTCGTCATTATGTATTTAGATAAAACATGTTATGTGGCAAATAGGTTAATAATTGTAGAAGTGCACTGTTTGTTTGTTTATATTCATCAATAGGAATGTAAACAGAAAGAGATGTTGAGGCAGGTGACGCTAAACTGTGGCGGGCGCGACGCTTCAGTCCTGCGTCAGCCGTTATAAGAGATGTTGAGGCAGGTGACGCTAAACTGTGGCGGGCGCGACGCTTCAGTCCTGCGTCAGCCGTTATAAGAGATGTTGAGGCAGGTGACGCTAAACTGTGGCGGGCGCGACGCTTCAGTCCTGCGTCAGCCGTTATAAGAGATGTTGAGGCAGGCGACGCTAAACTGTGGCGGGCGCGACGCTTCAGTCCTGCGTCAGCCGTTATAAGAGATGTTGAGGCAGGTGACGCTAAACTGTGGCGGGCGCGACGCTTCAGTCCTGCGTCAGCCGTTATAAGAGATGTTGAGGCAGGTGACGCTAAACTGTGGCGGGCGCGACGCTTCAGTCCTGCGTCAGCCGTTATAAGAGATGTTGAGGCAGGTGACGCTAAACTGTGGCGGGCGCGACGCTTCAGTCCTACGTCAGCCGGTTGTTATAAGAGATGTTGAGGCAGGCGACGCTAAACTGTGGCGGGCGCGACGCTTCAGTCCTGCGTCAGCCGTTATAAGAGATGTTGAGGCAGGCGACGCTAAACTGTGGCGGGCGCGACGCTTCAGTCCTACGTCAGCCGTTATGGATGTAGAGGTTATGTTACATGTATTCAAGGTTGTAAAATGACATGCATAACGTGCATACATAATTACTTGTGTTTCTTAAAAAATGCACAAAATATACTATAAAGTAGTCACGTTAGATTCGGGTTTTGGGGGCCTGTGCTCGACCTGGGACGTTTATTGCTTTGAAACCAGCCACCTCACCCCCACTCACCCACAAACAAATACAACACCGACGACCCTCAGCCTTCGGAGGATTTACAGCATGGGAGGTAAGCAAAACAATTCAGCATCTTCTTAACATTAAAAACATTTCTTACTGCAATAAGAGTAACGTTAGTAGTGATATAACGAACTGTGATCATGAGGTCACCGAGGACCGGACTTCGGTAAAGTTTTCATGTTGTTACGAATGTCTGCATGACATGTAGAATTCAGTTTAGACAGTTTGCAAGAACGTTTAGTGTATGAAAACGATCGTTGTGAGATGCTGCCGGTTGTGAGTGCGATGGTGCAGCCTCCGCATTGCCAGATCCAGCTAGTGTTTTTGGGATTTGTCTTTTTCACTAAATTGAAAATTTTTCAATCAGAAACGTTATCAACACTATCAAAAACAGTAGCATTTAACACTAGTACACAGATCTGTAGAACAAGTAGGGTATATAATGATAAGAAATACGCAAACACTGTCCATGAAGAAGTCTGTCATTCCGTAGTAGTTACATTTTCACAAATTATGCTATAAACATTCATAAGAGCAATAGACAAAGTTATCAGCTGTAGCCATGGTTATCAATAAAAACTATAACAGTAATATGGATTTTGCATAAATAATAAACAACTGATAAAATGATCCACCTTTAACTATAGCAAAGTATTAACACATTTTTATACAATAAATATTTGATTTTAAAATTATCATCCTTCCAAAACAGAGAAAACAACTTTCACAAATATCTACATTTCTCTCTTTTAAAGTGTTTATAGTGTATGTAATGAGTTGTATTTGTAAAAGAACACTGTAGATAAAAATACATCTTTAATTTATTTTGCTAAAAAATAATATAATGAAATTGCACAATAATAACACTAGAATTACAACTGTTTTTGTGACTAAAAAAGGTTGGGGGCTTTGCAGTATTGATTCGGAAAGGAGGGGGGCTTTTGAGTAAAACAGGTTAAGTACCACTGATTTAGGATATGGAGTGATATTGTAGCAAATATTATTTGTCATCCTGATGGTGTTTTGGTCTGCTTATTCATTTTTTTTTTTTTTCAGCAAGGAAGTTTGAGTTTGTTAGTGAAATGAGCATTTAAGCCTTGGAGGAGATCAGGACTACTGTTATTGCAGAACATCTATTACAGCATCCAGTGATCATTTGTCCAAACGACGTCTAACATTTGCTATTCATTTTACAGATGAATACAAGTAATCATTAAAAATGAAACAAGTAATCATTAAAAATGTGACATTTTTGTGAATGATCTGCGATGTAATATTTGTAAAATCACTATAATATATATTTTGTAATATGTATAATATCCAAGATTCATTACTTTTCATGTTAATTTCATTATCGCTCTTTGTAGGCAAGTTCTCAATACCATGTTACCGTCCTAATCGACAAAGTGGTAGAAGGAGCCACGGGCATTGTTCAAAGTGCAATAAAGTAATTCAAAGGTCTTTTGATTTCAAATGCCACTTAAGAAAACATCGTATGTGTTTTGTCAATTTTGAAATTTGTTCTTGTTTTTTAAATATTTAATTTTGTAATGATACATTCTGTTTGTTTCTCTTTGTGGTGTGCCAACAACAGGTCTGATGTTCCCAGAAAAAGCCTCAGGTCAGCACATAATCATAAAGCATCCGACACAGTAAATGAAATAAAGTGGAAAATGTCATAATGTGATGTATCATATTATTTCTTAGATGACAGAAAATCCTGCCCAGTTGACCCAGTTCAGAAAGAGAATCTGTTTTGCAAGAAATGTGGGATTCATTTCACCAGCACATCCAACTACCAAAGACATGAAAGACAGCAGCATGGCAGACAGGAACCAATGATATGGAAAAAATATGCAAAAGTTTTCAAATAGTTCACCTGTGAAGTGCAGGCATGGACATAATTAATGAGGATTGCTGCAAACAGTGGAAACCCTGGGAAATAATGTTTTCACTTAGAAAGGACCATCAAAATCAACATCCGAAATGTATTAAAATGTTTGCCACTTTATTTTATTGTTATGTTACTATTTCCCAATTCATTACAGGAACACAAACAAGAAAACCTGACAACAGTCCAGAAGTCCTCCGGCTCCAGCAAAGGGGAATAAAAGGGGACAGTCCTACTGTGGATGGCTACCGTTTCTCAGTGACAATGTTTCCAATTAATGAGAAAAATAAGGTAACAAGTGTGCTGGTTAGCACCACACACATATTAGTAGTAATAATATTTACTATTAATAGGAATAAAAATCATTAACACATCTTCTGCATCATTAGGACAAAATCAGACAGCTGTATGCTATTGAGAAGAGAGAGCATGATGTCATTGCTAGAAACTCTCGTTACGCCTTGTTGGATCTACGTGATCTGAAAAGTTTGTGCCCACTCGATCTCTTGAAAGACACCAGTAGCCAACTGATGCCATGGCTATATGACAATGTAAGTAATAATTATGGTTACCTAATGATTTTAAGATGTTATTGATTACATTTATTTGATTACGCAACTATCACACACAGACAACTGTATAAGATGTACAAGTAGATATGGAAATAAACAATATATTTGAATACACTTTCTTACTATGCATCTTCATATTTTGCTTTAAAGACAGTAAATTGTCGGATTGCACAAAAATTGCCTCAGAAAACCAGAATGTAAGTATCTGCTTCGGAATCTATACTTTTTTTCACTAGTTTTAATCAATTTCATAAACATGCAAACAAGCATTATGAGCAGATGAAAGAAGTGCAATTTACATGTAATTTTGTTCTATCCTCAGGTTGCAGCCTTGTTGACTGACACATTCATATTGTGTGGTACAGGGACTGGCTGGCTTCAAGAATAATTTCTGATTCACATCTGAAAATTCTTGAGGTACTATTCAATTTCTAAAATAAAATGCAACCCTGTCTCTACATCCTATGAATGTCACAAATTCCTTAGGAACATGTGTTTCCCATTTCAGAATGATGCACAGAAAACACTTTTACCAAAAATTGTTGGCACAGATAGGACACCAGAGACAGAATGCAACTTCATTCTTTGGGTTAGTACAACTCTAGCGGTGTTCATTACATAAGGAACAAAATGAGATTATACAGTATATAGATGTGATTTGTCTGCAATGTTATTATATATAACATATATACAATGTTATTATAGATATACAAGCCAAAAAAGAACAAAAAAATGTATTTGTGACTGCTTTAAAATGTCTCTTTATTGAATTTCTTCTACAAACAAATAAGGATTTATGACAACACAGGATATGGACATTCTGAAGTAATACCTTTTATAATTTGTTTTATGTTTTACACAGTTATTTTAAACATTTCATGACTTGGGTACAGTCTGCTTTAAGTCCATTTCTTTCTTCCAGAGATGCCTTTAGAAATGTAGACTCCCTGGATGGGTGGACTGTGTGCAATCCACAGCAATGGCGGAGAAATTATGGAAACAACTGTGGTTTTTGTTTGCACAGTGAGTGGATAAGAATTTTATGAGTTTATGTTTGTAACTTTTTACATTAATATTTATGTAATGCATACTATGGGAAAGTAAACAAATACTGTTTAAAAAGGATTACAGCTAATTTTTCAAATTCCCTTTACATTCTCGAAGATGGCAGAGATAGAAGCAAAAGGTGTTAAAATGTCTCCTGAGTCGCTTCAGACTGACCAACTGATTCATCTTCGACTTTACCATGCCTCCTGTTTGGTTGAAAATCTACAAACGGAGGTAAAGCAGACAGTTAATCTTTAGTGGTGGTTTTCTCTATAACACGGTTGTATGTAATATACAATAAACATGATATTTAATATTTTGCTTAAATGTAAACACTGTTTTTATCATCTTCTGTTCTTAGGACTTTCAACCAAAGATTACAGCGCCTAAAGTTAAAAACAGATGTATGGCTCAGGACCTTGATATTTGCATATTTCAAGAAATTCGGATAAAGTAAGTGATAAGAGATGTTGTATTTTGTACATTTTAATGTACACTGTATTTATTGAGCAGCTATATATAATTATATTTAATCTCTTCTGCAGAATCATGCATCCAGATGTCAAAACACTGCAATGAACAAAAGTGTGACAGTTGTAACAAATGGTTGCACAGTGACTGTGCTGCCATTGATCCAGCAATGTTCACAAAGGACATGCCATTCAACTGTGGATGTGACATTGATCAGTCATATCCTTATGATACGTATGTACTTTACATTTGAAAACAAACTTCAGTTACTACATTACAAATACATTCAATATTTGTATAACCCTCCTATTTCTTTTTACAGAACACTATCAATATTGAAGCAGGGATTGGTGGGGGAACATTGTAATAACAGACCAGGACATTATGGTAAACAAGACGTATATCTAATCTCACCAATAATTGAATAAATGTGACTTCCCTTTTGTAAAGTGCTAATTTGCATATGCAGTGTCTCATTGACATGTATAAGCATCAGTATGTGTATAAGCATGAGTTGGAGTTTTCTGGAAATCTACAATTAGAAAATATCCACATTTAACACTTGTTTCAAACAAATACTGTGGTTTTGTTTAAAATAACTTTTTTTGCACATTGCAGGAACTACACAATACAGCGTTTTTGCATAAACATCAAACATGTTGTCCTAAGCTGAAGAAGAAACTTAATGAAAGGATTTTTCCTATTTCCTATTTTGTGAAAATAAAACTAGTAATGGCAAATATTGCTAAACAAAATTCAAATAATTTGGAAATAAGATAACTTAAGTTCTTAAGATATAACTAATATAATAAAGCTAAATGTTAGGCCTTTTGCCTACAGACACACGGGATCATTGACAGAGTTACAAGAGTCACACAGATAGACATGACATAATTAAGTAATGCATCCTACGTTATGGAAGTTCTAACTCCTGAGGTAATTATTACTAATTTAAAATGTTTTAATGCATTGCTAAAACATATAAGACGATTTAATTAAATGCACTTTAAACAGTTATTTTCACTTTCTGCTCTTGGTCATTCAAAGGTAACCTTCTTAATCCTAAAAACGACGGAGGGCTTCCATAGGTTCAAGGCAGAAATGGCTTTGCAAACAAAGGGACATTTAATTTTTCCTTCTTTCTCTTTTACAGATTATCCTCAGATTCTGATCCAAAGTGGTTTTGATGGCAACACTGTTGTATGCCTCTGTCATATTACATCCCATTGCTGACTTTCTTCTGTGTGTGCTCTGTTGTCTTTATCACATTTATTGTATGGTTATGTCTAACAAAATAAAAAAATAAATATATTTTTTAATATATGCTGCCTTTTTGTGTTTGCTTCAAAGTCAAAATGTGAAGCCTGTATTTTAAAACTCCTTTCCTACCTTCCAATCATATTTTTGCCAGTGGTGTTGTAGTGTTGTCTGAGCTCTGCATACATACATACAAATAAATAAATAAAGTGCTTAGTGACAAACATTTAAATAAAATGTTTTTATACAAAGACTGCACAAATCACTGTATAATCCAATCCTATGATAATTAATAAACTCGCCAGAGTACTAGTTACAATTGTCCTTTAACAATATTTAACAACAAAACATTTGTTTTTAAATATTAAGTGAACTCACCTTAGCTGTAGTATGTTCTGCGACAGCTGTGCCTAGATCTGACTGGTGAAGTGTCATCTGGGGCAGGATTGTGGTTGCATTGTTTCCTTACGTGCATCAATCGAAGCAGGCGGGAGGTTTAGGTACCACGGGACACGCTCTCCATTGTGGATTTAAATGGAGGAATCAAATATAAGGTACAGTAACAAAAAGGTAAATACATGTACAATTGCACTCTGTTTGCTCATGTGCGACTCTCGAACTGTAAACAGTCAGAAATCTGCAGTAAGAATTTATTACAATTAGTAACCTAATTGCCACATAAGATATGTTTTATTAGCCTACTCCCTTTAACGCCGCGCGCAGCACCGAAGCATGCGCCTGCCACAACATCACTCTCAGTTTACACCCCGATTGTTGCATATAAACAAACAAACAGTGCAATTGTACAATTATTTACCTATTTTCCAGCTGATTCCTCCCTTTAAATCCATAATGGAGTGTACAGCACCTAAAGGGAGTCACCGGATGCGAAGCGCAGCGCCGCGTCGCGTCGCGCCATGTCTTTCAAATTCGAACACGTTGCTTTCTATGTGTGTACGCACACCGGCGGCGTCATTCGGCGTCTGTCCGCAGCGCCCAGCAACGACTCAGAACGCTGTTAAAATTCCTGCCGCGCCATCGGCATTGTTTTATATTAAATAACATCATATTTGTCTCAAACCGTTGTTAATACATTACACCAAGATACCACTGCTGCAAAATACTGTACACATTAGTTTTACAGCTTGAATAAAATGTAAACATATAGAATTAAATGTATAATAAACGTAATCCTTTAAATGTTTTTATATTTCTCTTGAGACATTTTTACATACACAAAATATTACAGTATAGACCAATGTAACAATTGGTGGCTGGTGCGTGTGGCAGGCGCACATAGCGGTGGCTGGTGCGTGTGGCAGGCGCACATAACGGTGGCTGGTGCGTGTGGCAGGCGCACATACTGGTGGCTGGTGCGTGTGGCAGGCGCACATAGCGGTGGCAGCTGCCACTGGTAGGCGCACTTGGCGGTGGCAGGTCGAGTGGCAGCTGCCCCTGCCACGCAAAGATTTTACCCTTACTGCTCGGTTATGGGGTGTTAATTAATAATGCCGTTCCTAAGCTTACCAGGCGAAGGAGAAGGAGCAGTCTACCCTCCCGTCGCCGTCAGACCGTGTCAAATTTTGAATGGGATTAATAGGAAGGGCAGACGACAGGCCCACGGCGGCGTCACGGCGACGTCACTGTAGAACCAATCATAGGCGGCGACGTGACGGCGGCGTACATGAGAAATTTACAAAAAACTGACGTGTGATAGGTACGTTGAACTATGTACGCCGGATTATATGACGCCTGATATGTACGTCGCATCAAAGTGCGTCGCATTATATGACGCCTGATATGTACGTCGCATCAAAGTGCGTCGCATTATATGACGCCTGATATGTACGTCGCATCTAAGTGCGTCGCATTATATGACGCCTGATATATACGTCGTCTCTATGTACGTCGCATTATATGTATTTGCATTACTATATGTATTTGTTATAGGCTATTGATTTTACAGTAATTAGTTAACTAACAAGTGGCAATATTTGTGTGTGTGTGTGCTGGTCAAATGGGTGCCCTCTTGTTGTGCCCCCTTCCTCAAATATTATGGAAGTAAAATAAAAACCACCTACTAAATAACTTCAAAATATAACTTTAATTCGTTGGGGTCGTTTGAGTTTTCCTTGCTTTTCTTAGGTTTTAAATACCCTGTAAGCACCGTGTGCATTTTACCTTGATTTTAATTAATATCAGCGGTAATTCTCAAGCAGTGTTCAAATAAAAAAAAATCAGCAAATACTGTGGAACCAAATAAATGAGA
Organism: Schizopygopsis pylzovi; assembly: GCA_027422435.1. Taxonomy (NCBI): domain Eukaryota; kingdom Metazoa; phylum Chordata; class Actinopteri; order Cypriniformes; family Cyprinidae; genus Schizopygopsis; species Schizopygopsis pylzovi. The sequence goes on along the minus strand of JAPDDL010000379.1, from coordinate 23,570 downwards.
AACGAATGTTTGTTTATTTTTTTTTAAACATCACATATATAGATCAGGGATGCCTAATAGATCAATGCTGGGAGATCGTGCTTTAGTGTTTCTCAACCAGAGGGGGCGAGACATAAAACTACAATATAATGTATTCACTAATATTATGACTCGCATGATAAGTCATGTAAAAAAATATATAGCCTATAAAAAATAACAGTACCACCTCTCTACGTATTCTGTGTTTCGGAGGAGAAATACGGTTCTCGTGGCGCTGTGAATACAGACTGAATCGTGGCTCAAAATAGCTGTATGCAAGGCCGGACTTACCATTGGGCTTGAGTGGGCTCGAGCCCATGGGCCCCGCCCAATAGGGGGCCCCACCCACTTCCGTTCATTTGATTTGTTTATTTTTCAATTAAGGTTCGTTTATTGGTCTGGCATTGATAACAACCCTGCCATGTTAAAGGAATGACATCGTTTAAATAGTTAAACTATTTGTCAGGCATTTTGATGTTTGCTGATAGGTTATTGGTGCGTTGGCTTTACGCTGTTGTACCTAGCGGCCGCATTAATCAGTATAATGGCGGACAAGCGGTATCGGAGCGGCGCGCTTAAAAGAAAACGAAAAAATGAAAGACAGCGACGTGAAAAGGAAGCACTCAGTAAATTGAAAATGATTACTGGATTTTTCACACCTGTGACACCACAGCCTGATGTACCTGTGCTAGCTGAGAGATCAGTAGGAAACTGCTGGAGCCGATCTGATTTCACGTGCAGAGCAGCCCATCAGTGGATTATCGTCTTTTCTGTCAGAAGCCATGGAGGCGGCAACAGAAACAGCGACTGCACAAGATAGGCCTACAGCTACTACTGATTCTTACGCTACTGATCCTGCTTGCTGGGGTAAAATTGATGAGAATGTGTGTGCTTACTGGGCGCGGAAAGGTCCACTGGCATAAAGTTGGCTTGACGTTGGATGTTCAATATTCGCATATTTAGGGACCGTCTCTAAAGTTACATGCGATATTGGTATACACTTTTCTAACTTCAATAGCATTTGAGCAGAATGACTTACAGTCATAGAAACAACTGTAAACTGTTCATCTAGGTGTCAGCTATAATTCACACCTTTTACATGTTTGATATTTATTCAAATTTACTGTAAATCATATGTAAAAAAAAAATACAAATTTTTAAAACATTGTTTACAGTAAATTTTAATAAATCAAAAATGTAAAAGGTGTGCATTATAGTTGACACCTAGATGAACAGTTTACAGTTGTTTTTATGACTAAGTCATTCTCCTCAAATGCTATTGAGCTTTACATTTACGTTTGAGCCCATTTTGTAGTGAAAATAGCCATTTTTAAAATATGGTTTACAGTAAATTTTAATAAATATCAAAAATTTAAAAGGTGTGCATTATAGTTTACACCTAGATGAACAGTTTACAGTTGTTTTTATGACTAAGTCATTCTCCTCAAATGCTATTGAGCTTGAAATTTGCGTTTGAGCCCATTTTGTAGTGAAAAATAGCCAATTTTAACATATGATTTACAGTTGATTTTAATAAATATCAAAAATGTAAAAGGTGTGCATTATAGTTTACACTGAGATGAACAGTTTACAGTTCTTTTTATGACTAAGTCATTCTCCTCAAATGCTATTGAGCTTTTAATTTACGTTTGAGCCCATTTTGTAGTGAAAAATTGCCATTTAAAAAAAATTATTTACAGTAAATTTGAATAAATATCAAAAATGTAAAAGGTGTGCATTATAGTTTACACCTAGATGAACAGTTTACAGTTGTTTCTATGACTGTAAGTCATTCTGCTCAAATGCTATTGAAGTTAGAAAAGTGTATACCAATATCGCATGTAACTTTAGAGATGGTCCCTAAATATGCGAATATCGAACGTCCAACGTCAAGCCAACTTTATCCCAGTGAAAGGTCCGGAGTCCTGTCAAAATAAGGAGGCTAATGTCAAAGCCTCTGAACGCCACTACAAACATCAGAAGAGACTGTTTTCCAAAACTCATTTGAAACGAAAGCATCTGAATGGTGAGTCCCTGCCCAGAGAATGGTTGCTGTACTCACCTTCCACAGGCTGTGTGTTTTGTTTTGCTTGCTGTTTTTTTCGTGAGGGTGACGGTCAATTCCCTTTTCAGTCTGGTTATAATGACTGGAAACATGCTACCAGACGCTTTGCCGAGCATGAGAATAGTGACGGTCATAGGAAGGCAATGTTTAATTACATCAACAGAGCAGCAGCTGATGGCGTTATAGACTCTCAACTTAAAAAGCAGCTCGAGTCGCACAGCAATTATTGGAGTGAAGTTTTGCGAAGAGTGGTTGCAGTTGTAAAATTTCTAGCAGAACGGGGATTGGCTTTCCGAGGCTCAAGTGAAATATTTGGTAGAGCTGACAATGGGAATTACATGGGCATCCTGGAGCTGATCAGTGAATTCGACCCATTCTTGAAATCACACATTTTTTAAGATATCAGCCCAAATTTGGAACATATAAAAACGTTGTCATAAACTAAAACCTCTATAACATTTGTTTCACTTTAACTGTTTTCAGTTCCACAATAAACTGCCAAGGTTCTTCCTTAAAATGGGAAATGTTAAAAGGTTCTTCCTTATTTCTGTGCTCCAAAACTTCCAATTTTTCATCAAAGCTTTTTTTTTTTTTTTGGTCCACTAAATACCTCAGTTATTTTTTTTAACTGGCTCTCAGGGTTAAGGTCATTTATAGAGTGAGTAGGGGCCCGGAAATGACTCAAGCCCAGGGGCCCCCACGATGCTAAGTCCTGCCCTGGCTGTATGAGTATATGATACACAAACTACAGCTCTCGCTGGATAACAGAAGCCAGTGTCACACTAGTACACACAAGTTTTGATGGGCGACTATTGTAATTGCGGGTTATGTCCGTTATAAATGATGCGCAAACGAACCGTGTATGTGCGCTCTCGGTCATGATGTTATCATCATATTTCTGCTTGAATACAGCGAGTGTTTTATAACGGATGCTGTGTGTTGGAGAAGTGTGTGAGGATCAATGGTGTTCCTACGGGCATCAGACAGATTGTTCTTACAGAGGAACTATTTACTGATAGTGAATAGTGAATAATAATACACAAATATTGTATTTATTATTATTAAATTAATGCAACAAAGATACATCCCAACACGCCTTTTTAATTATTTATTTTATTTAATATGTCAGACTCATGTCAACATTAAAACGGGCGCTTTTACATTTGGTTTTGAAACTCTTCCACATCGTCTTGTCTGTGTCACCTCACTCTTCTTGTCAGTCATCTCACTTCACGTGATAAATGAAATCTGATCTGTGATGTAGAGGTCTGCGCGGGACTGTTTGAGGTTTTATTCTGCACTCACCCGCTCCCGTGATATATTCACAGTTTGTTCGCATTTCTGATGAAAGATAGGCTAACAAATAAAAGTCTGCACAAAATTATATTTATTTTATTCCTCTTGTCAAGAGTCTTGAATTTATTGACAGAAAAATGTCAATAACATTTTGCTGCCAACACGGAATAAAGTGTCACAGAGAGAGGAAAAAAGTTATACAAAAATTGTAATCCCTATTTTTATTCGTTTTGTCAGGATATAATTCGTTTATGCTAACATTCAGCCTACAACACAATAGGAAAAAGATGTAGGTTTAGCCAAATATATATTTTATAAGTCTTGTCAAAATACTAAATTAATTTAACATCTTGCTGTTAACACAGTGAAAAGTGCAGCAGAGAAAATATAAATAAATTCGACACAGTCTGTCATTTAAAATGATAGAATAAGCATAATACAACAAAAGAAAAAACGAGTTGAATGTTCTTTAATCTACACTTTGCTCTATCCTTATTCTGCTCTGTCACTCATCACAAGCTGCCTGTTCTGTTTGAGAGTCGTATATTATATCTGCTGGCCTGCTCTGAGCATCATTACACATGCTGTGCTCAGACCCCGCAAATAAAACATGTCATGCAGCGCGCGCATAACGGTCCGAGTGCCGGCGGTACCGGAGCTCGATAAGAATAAAGCGCAGATATACTGTTCTGAAAGGACGTCGAGAACGGGATAATGTTAGACCACCGCTCCCGTTAAAACTGCACCAGAGTTACCGAAAGTTACCGCACTGTATTCGTTGAAATTAACCCCGCAGTGTAAGAAATATGGTCGGAACAGCAGCGGCAATGCAGACCTAGACTGCTTTGATGCACGACTGTCGTCTGTTCGGTGCACTGCATTGAGCAGCAGCGTTCAGTTTTAATTTTAGTGTCCTCTAACTGAACGAAATGATTTGTATTACTATAAAAAAAACAATATAAACGACCGTCTATGGCGGCAAGCCTAATGCTTGGTACTTTTTTCCCACAATAACTTGCATTTGGGAATGTGGACAAAACTTGTGCTGTTGAAATTATTTGTAGCAACTTAAAAACATACACCAGCAACACATGAGAATGCATCAATATATTTATTAATATGCAAATAAATGTTTAATGTTTCAAAATAAAACTTTAAACTATTGGCTGTAGCATTTATATAATAAATATGTGGCCAAACAATACAGATTAAATGCAATTAAACATTAGATAAACAATGGTTTGCTCGTGATGTAAAATTTAACAACAATCGCTGGCATTTCTTATAATACATAAAATACGTAAGCTTATTGTTTATACATTTCTTAATGGATTTTAATAGTGTTGAACAGAAAAACAATATGACTACTTACTTTTGATACTTTATTTCAACCAATTATTATTGCCTCATTATTACATGTATTTAATTCGTACTAAAAGCTATTGTTTACTTATCTTAATTAACACAAATATAGAAATAATTAAAATCTTTAGCAGATGATTAACAAAATATTAATTACTGACAGCCCTTTAAAGCATTTTAAAATGAACCTGCATTGTCTTGAAATTTGTGATTAGAATAGTATTTTTCTGTCATATGCTTGTCAGAGACTACATCTGCTCTGTGCTGCCTGCTTCACTGGACCCACTACAATTTGCATACCGCAGTAACCGTTCCACAGACGATGCTATTGCCTTCACCCTGCACATTGCTCTCTCCCACCTGGAAAATAAGAACACCTATGTGAGGATGCTGTTCGTGGATTATAGTTCGGCATTTAACACCATAGTGCCTGCCACACTGGTTGCGAAGCTCCAGACTCTAGGACTGAACAGATCTCTGTGCAGCTGGATCCTGGACTTCCTGACAGGCAGAAGTCAGGTGGTCAGAATGGGCAACAACACATCATCTCCCCTTATCCTCAACACTGGTGCACCGCAGGGCTGCGTCCTCAGCCCACTCCTGTACTCCCTGTACACACACGACTGTACAGCTACACACAGCTCCAATGTCATCGTCAAATTTGCTGATGACACAACGGTGATAGGCCTGATCACCGACAACGATGAGACGGCCTACAGAGAGGAGGTGAGTACCCTGACTATAAGGTGTCAGGAGAACCACCTCTCACTCAACATCGACAAGACCAAGGAGCTGGTGGTGGATTACAGGAGACAGAGCAGAGAACACACACCCATCACCATCGACAAGACACCTGTGGAGCGGGTGAGCAGCTTTAAGTTCCTCTGCGTTCACATCACCGAGGATCTCACATGGTCTGCTCACACAGATGCAGTGCTGAAGAAGGCACATCAGCGTCTCTTCTTCCTGAGACGGCTGAGGAAGTTTGGAACGAGCCCCAGAATCCTCAGGTCCTTCTACACCTGCACTGTGGAGAGCATCCTGACCGGCTGTATCACCGCCTGGTATGGAAACAGCACCGCTGGCAACCGCAGGGCTCTGCAAAGGGTCGTGCGAACTGCCCGCCACATTGTTGGAGGTGAGCTTCCCTCCCTCCAGGATATCTACACCAGGCGGTGTACAAGGAAAGCCCGGAGGATTATCAAAGACTCCAGCCACCCGTCCCACAGTCTGCTCTCTCTGTTGCCCTCAGGGCGACGTTTCCGCAGCATCCGATCCCGCACTAGCCGACTGAGGGACAGCTTTTTCCCTCAGGCTATCAGGCTAATGAACAGTCACAAATAACTCACCTACATCACACTCCCACTCACACAACATAACATGCACTGCACTTTAACACCGTTCAACTGGACTACACGCACACACTGCACTAACACAACCTATCTGCTATCACTGGACACCATACGATGCACATCCACGACACTGCATGTGTATAATCTGTTGCACCTTTGCACAACTACATGCTGCTCAACCAATCTGCTGTTAATTTATAATCTGTTGCACCTCACATTATTACTATGTATAGACTACATAATGTATAAACAGTGTACATAATGTAGATGTGCCCATACGGTGTATAATGTGTCGTTGATCATTAAGTATGTTTTTATAGTAGACTATGTGTACTGAGTATATGTATGTGTATTTTGCACATTGTCTTCTGTACAGTCTGTAAATATGTACTGTCTATATGTAAATTGTTGTTTTTTTTGCACTGTCTGGAGCACGCTTATAAGAATTTCATTTGATTTGATTTTATATTTTGTCATTGTGATTTCTTGTAAATAATAGGCTATTAAAATGACTTCATCTCCTGAAAACAATATTACATATAGTCTGATATTGTGAGCTATTGTATTCACACATTGTATAGTCGACTGCTTTAATTAAAATTATTAACATCACCAAAAGTAAAAGCTCAGTATCAATATTATTTTTATATATTATAATTATTAATTGTGAAGTTGTGAATGTAAATAGTTGTGAACATAACATAAAATTGCGACTATGATGGTGTATAATTTGTCATTAATCTCCAAGAGAAAGAAAAGTTAATTCAGTTTTTTTTTTTTAAAGTAGAGATGATATTAATGACATACAATTTTGTATGCAATACACAATTCGTATCAAGGATATATTCAATGTCATCACAACACAGGAAAGTAAAAGACAAAAAGTTAAATGATTGATAAAGAAAATAAGAAAACTTTGGGGGGAAAAACACATGAGGGTAAGATATTAATTTACTGTGGTGGCAACATACTCCTCCTCCGGTGTTGGTGTCACACGTCTTGTGTTGCGACGTACTCCTCCTCCTCCGGCGTTGGTTTCACGCGTCTTGTGTTGCGACGTACCCCTCCTCCTCCGGCGTTGGTTTCACGCGTCTGGTGTGGCGACGTACCCCTTCTCACACGTAAAAAGTACACGACTGTTAGCTTTGGTAGGTAATCCTTGGCACGAAACACAGCCCATACTCGGTGTGAGACTGCCTTCAGTTTTCCGCGTTGATTGGTCGGACTCGTGACTCTCTACATATCAGATGAGCGGTGGGCGGAGATTGCTCTCAGAGATTGAGAGATCGCCTCACTCTCACAGAGTGTTGAGCTCAGACAGGCTGCATTGAGCCAAATAGTGCATTTAAACATTAAATAGTTTCACCTGTATTATTTATTCACCAATAAATAATGTCACCTGTAAGTAGTATGTTTGTTTGCATAAAAAAAAAAAAAAAAAATTATTATCGGCAAATCTGTTTTTAAAATGGCCGATATCGATAATCGGTAAAATGCTTAATATCGGCGCCGATAATCGGTCGACCCCTAGTCCGAACCAGAGTTCGATTGCTCCCCCCTCCCCCTGCCCCCGCTGGACTGTGTTCATATTAAGCCAGCAGCTGTTTACCCTGTTGCTTAGTAATGACAGCACGGGAGAAGGCAGCAAAATGCATAGTTGCTCTCATAATTTTTATATATTTATATTTTTGAACCATTGGTTTTGTTTCCAAAGCTTCAGTACATAACGGCATTTACGTCTAATACTTATCTTTATGTCTGTGTACTGCAAATGCTCTAAAGAACGTGAAAGGTAAACAGAAATGAGCAACTAGTTACCAACTAGCTACTTTTTCAGAAGAGTAGCTTGACTGTAGCTTACCTAATTTAATTTACGAGTAGCGTAGCTGGTCAAGCTACAGTTTCAGTGTAGCTTCCCCGACAACGTATATGTGCATATACAGTATGTGCGAGTGCTATGACTCCTGTGCTCCACTGCACTCTGAACAAGCAAAAGACATGAGAGTAGTTTTACATTTTTCACATCTGTGTGTAGTTTGGTGCGTATGTGGCTAATTATTAAAAATAATTGGGTGTGCAGAGTTACTAGGCAAAAATATATTTTTAAAAGAGTTAAAACAGTTTTCAAAGAAGTGTTTGCTTTTGCAAGATGTGTGTGACGTTTGGTGTGTGTGTGTGAAAAGTTTTGAGAAATGGAGCCATATAGTTTCAAAAACTGTGTGTAAGCATTTTGAAGAAAAAAACGAATTAATGCAAAGAAGGGACACTACACATGTAGAGTGCTGCCATCTAGTGAACAATTCCAAAACAATCCACAAGACATCAGACCAAGATTCCTGTTGAAATTATTTTCTTCTTCTCAAAATATGGTTTCAGAGTCACTAAGATTGTTTAAAAGTTATTCACACACACCTGGCTTTAGGTTTATATATTTATCTATTGTATTATCCATTTTAATAGTCTACTGCCAATTACTCATAAGATGCACAATTTACCCTGTAAACTTTCATCCATGCTGGTTACCTATAATTAACTGTCAGGTAATTTACCAGCAATACTGATTTATTACTGGCTAAATAAATACATAATGTGTGTGTGTGTGTGTGTGTGTGTGTGTGTGTGTGTGTGTGTGTGTGTGTGTGTGTGTGTTGGCTTTATTCTATAAATGTTGCAATATATGTTGTTCACAGTTGTAAGGTAAAAAAAAACTACAGTTTAAGCAACTAAAACAGGGCAGTTGAGCTGGAACATACACACTAACACGATACTGTCATTTATTTTTCCCTTTAAAGCAAGTTGCTCTTTGTTCAAAACCGATAACAGTTACTATTGTAAATAAATAAAGAATTCCGGTTTAGAGGCAAATACCCAATACATTCACTCTAGAAATGTCAGGTCAGGGTGAGTTTACAATTTTCATTGGGACTTGTCCCAAAGATATGTTCAAAACCACAGCTGTTTACAAGTTTATTGGGAAATATTCACTGCATAAAAGATGTGACAACCTCGGCCTTTCAGAATATACAAGAAATTTTGAAAAGTTGTTCCTTTATTTATGATGCTAAATTGATTTGTATTATTTAATTGTAAATAATGATATTATTGGACTGGTTCAAGTTTTTTCACATCTAGCGTGCTGCCATCGTGTGGACAATTCGATTCAAAAAGAGTTTTGTTTAGTTTTTTTATGGCAAATTGTGATGGCCACTGACCGTGCACTTGAAGCCTTTATGCAGCAGAATTGTGTAGCCTTCCCCAGATTTGATCCGCGACACAATCGTGAAATCTGGCTTTTATCTGACTTATCATTTTCACCAGGTCCAGGTCCAAATATAAAATGTAAAATATAAACCACGCCCAACATTAGCGTCAAGTATGCGATTGCCGGAAACATTCAAAGAAATATGTAACGTTAGGCTTCCAGCTGTGGGTGGGACATACGATTCGTTGTGGAGTTGTAGTAGCGATCATTTCATTGAGTTCAGTTCAGACATCAGAAGCAGATTGGCACCAGCAGACAAGATGCCACACATTTCTGTAACTTACAATCCTATCAATCAGAGCAATACCTTCACCAGCGGGGATTTTATATCGGGACAAGTCATTCTGGATGTAGCGAAGGACACACAAATGCAGTCGTTGAGTGTGAAAATTAAAGGGAAAGCAGAGGTGTGCTGGAGCGAGCATCACGGTAAAACCACCGTTGTTTACTCGGATAAGGAGAAGTATTATTCCGTGAAGAGATTTTTTGTCCGGGAAGACAAAATACATGGTAGGAGAAATTACAGCAGCTGTAGGTTTTGCTTTAAAGTTAGAAGAGACCAGGGCGATTTAACCAGCTGTATTTTGTGCTGTAACTTGATCTTGCAGGAAATGAGATGTTGAAAGATCCATCAGGACAGCCATGTAAGTCTGTTCGCGAATTAGATGAATGATGCAAAAAGAGCTCTGAGAACTAACGTTATGCTTAAAAAAATCTATTGATTTTGAATTCTTAGATTCTTCTGTTGTGGCACCAGGGAGTCATGTTTACCCATTCACCTTTCAGTTGCCTCTACAGTAAGTTAAGGGGAAAATCATTTTAAGAACACATTTTAAAAATGTACCATGCTTCAGACATGTATTCACGTTGTTTTCTTAATTAAAAACAAAACAACAACGACAACAAAAACGTATATATTAAAATAAATACAAAAGTAGTAACTACTGTCTTTGCATCCTGGATACATGCAAATGAACACAACTTTGCTATTACAAAGTTTTAATATCAAGAAATATTCTTTCTCTTGCATGTTGATTATACCACACTGACTTTGATTATTTATATTTTAAAACTATTAATATATATGAATAATTATATATTGAAATAAAATGGCTTGACTGCACATATTTAAATATATTTTAAGTATATCTTATATGTTTTTTAATATTAAAATGTAGCTAATAAAATAGAACATCATGCCAAACTACTTTTACAAGTATTTCTTTCTTTTTTGTATAATATTTTAAGAGACTTTACTTCCTGCTGTACAATTTTACATAAAGCATTTATTTTCCTTATAGGCACTTCCCACCAACCTTCAAAGGTTCAGTTGGAAAAGTTGTCTACACTTTGGAGACAAAACTATCGAGATCAATGCGTATTTCTAGCAAAGACAAAACCGAGTTTCACTATGTCCCCAGACCGGATGTGTCCAATCCCGAACTAATGGTGCGATTAAAATCCCATGTGTGTCTTTACTATAATTCATCTATATGTTTTGAGGTTCTCTCACCTTGCCATGTTTTGTCTTTAGGCGCCTCAGTATGGAACCAAAGATAAAAAAATGAAACTCTTCACATCTGGGAGTGTCTCGATGAACATAAACACTGAGAAAATGGCATACTACCTTGGTAAAATTGTATTTCTAATAGTGTTAATGTTCTCCCATTGTCAATAACTCAATTGAATTCCCTAGAATATCATTATATGCTTAAACATTAAGATTTGTACTCATGGAAATTACAAAAGTTGTCAAACCTTTCATTAAAAGGGGGTAACACAATACTTTTGGCAATATAGTGTATTTAAAAAAAGCCTTATTTAAACAATTTCTGTATATTTGTAACAATATTAAATGTATGTAAAATTGTAAATATCTTTGTGGAGTAGGTGAACACTGTTAGATGAACTTTTCCATTCTTGAGTTTCATGTTTATGGTCTGTAAGCACTCTTGTGTAATCAAGTTGATTAATGATTAATTAGGTATTTTTAGATCATGTGTTTTCAGCTGTTGTAATAATTACAAGGAAGTTACACATTTCAGGCTTGAAATCAACTTCCCATCTAAACCCACGCTGCACGCACCACTTGTAGAACTGGTTCTACTTGTTTTTTTGTTTTTTTTTACTTTAGGAAAACATCGTACTTTAGAGTTCACACAAAACTTATACATATAATCAATATTATCTGTACAGGTATCTTTATTAAAAGCAGGGTAAGCAATTTATGGAAGCTAATGTTGATATTGGAAATCACCAAAACAAACACGCCCCTACCCCAAAAGGGCCTCGCCACTATTTTGATAGATCCGCCCCACATATACATAGCCTACCTAACCCAGGCAGCGATTGTGAAACATAATGCGCTTTTCCACGGAATGTAGTTCAGGGAACGTACATACATTACAATGAAACAAAGTATTATATCAAAGATTGCCTGTTTTCATTTTAACATATCAATAGAACAGTAAAATAAAGATCAAAGATTACCTTTTAGATTGACCTTTTAATAATTATATTTTATGTTTAACCACTACAGAGACATCGGTGCCAGCGGTAAATGTCAGAAGGACTAGCCGAGGTTATGCTCCTCTCTTCGGGATACATGAGCATTGAGCGCCCTGGTGATTGCGTGCAGCTCACGTCAAATAGGTGCAGTTTTTATAAATAAACAGCATATTTTATTTTTAAACCATTACATTCTCGCCTGAAATACATGCGTCCAGTGTAGGATGACTTTAGCTGTTGCGGTGTAGACATGGTGTTACTCGCCTATCGAGAAGAAACAAAGCAACCTCGGCATCCGATCGCAGGCCTTCCGCTCCTTGAGTTCTTTACAGCGCTGGAAATCTGATATTTACACGGGTCCTACTTCTTGCCTTATCGTTCCGCAGACGGTTTCCTCTTTTGTTTTTTATCCGCCATCTCTATCTTTCTGTCACTATTTTGTCAAAAGGCAGACAGAGTCGATATTTTACTCATTGTAAAAAAATTAATTGTGTCTTGCTACAGGAGAGGGCTTGAAAGTTTTGGTTGAAGTTCAGAACAGTTCTTCCCGTGCAATCAAACCAAAATACTGCTTGCATGAAAAACACAGTTTCTATGCAAAAGGAAAGAGGAGACTTCACACACATGACGTGCTTAAAGAAGAAGGGGAACTCATTGAGCCAAACTCAAAGAAAACTGTCACCAAAGTGCTGTCTATTCCTCCCAGCCTTACCATCTCTATCCTAAACTGTAGGATCCTCAAGGTTGAGTACAGACTCAGGGTGAGTTTTAGCATCTAAGCAAATACATTAGAATGACATATCTCTGTGTTCTAGTTTTAATTTAAAGTTGGATTATGACGTGTTAACGGTATTTTAAATTAAGGGATGTGCTGATTGTTTATCTCTAATAGAGATGGGTTTCTGTTATCATTCCCTGCTCCTAATTTAAATAATTTGTTTTTCAATATCTGTGCTTCATGTTTAGGTCTACCTGGATGTGCCTTATGCATCAGATCCAGAGATCAAATTTCCAGTTGTGATTCTTCCTGCTCAGCCTGTCTCAGGGGCTACAAACAGTGACTTTGGAATCTGGAAGCAACCACCAGGAAGCAATATGTTCCCCCACCCACCTCCACTTGCCCCACCACTTAATGTGGTTGGACCACCTGGTGAGTTTGGTGCCCCTGGCTACTATGGACCTCCTCTGAGTCAGTTTCAAACTCCTGGTTACACCGGACCTCCTGGTCTGATCCCTCCCCCTATTTATCCTGGACCTCCTGGTCAATTTGGTCCTTCAGTTTCACAGCAGTCTGACCCATCAGCTCCACCTCCTTATCAGGAATATCAATTATATCCACAGCTTCCAGACCACCCTAAAAAATCTTGACAAAATGATTTTAGAATCATCTTAGATTTATTTTATTGTTATTGTTTTATATAGAATTCTGGAATAATTTGTATTATGTAGCCTTTTATATCGAAGGTAGTGATGTTGACTGTTAATAAGCTAACAACATTCTATGCTATATATTTTGGTATTTCTGAACCTTCAATATAGTGCTATATTTTACATCCCATGAAAAATATAAATCCTTCTTTTATTTATTAAGTAGAGTACTTGATTTTTTTTATGTTTCAAATTAAATTAAGCATTTGTGCTGCTTTAAAATTGTACATTTATTCAACTTGAAATGTTAAATTGTACTAAATGACAAATTTAAGGCAGCATGAACACTTTTTTTTAAACAACAGTTTTTATAGTGTACATTTACCATCAGTCTCTGCATAAAATGTTATGGATTTACGATTAACTTCTCCATAAACTGTTACAAAGTTTATTCAGAACTTAAACTAAGTTATAACAATATAGACCAAAATGTTTTGAACAAACTGTGACACTATTGTTTGACAGAAGAATACTGTATTTTATGTATTGCTATTTATGTATGGAATATATAACTGAATTTGCTCATATTATAGACTCACATATTATCTTGTTAACAGGTGGAAAACAGTGTGGTGTATTATTAGTTGAAATTTAGCTTTACTCTTTAAAGATCCTATGTAATCTTTAACCCTCTATCGATAAAAAAAATAAAACTGCATGTGTTTTGCGGAAGAGCATTTTTTATTTTTTATTTTTTACCAGTGTGTGCAAATCTAAAAACAAAATGTTATCTGAGCAGGTGCTATATTTTATGGTGTTGTTTGACTTATCAAAATGACATAAGAAAAGTTTACAAATCGTTAACATGAGATAATGATTGCTAGGCTAATAATGCCAAATGTTATAATAAACTCATTCTACTGTTAGAGAGCTACATGGCTGTCTGTCAGTTCATTAAAATATACCTGTTTAGTAAGAAAAAAAGAATAGGCCTACATTTCTAGCTCGCTTTTCTGGCCACCTCTGAATAGCTAAGCCCCATGCTGATTCAGGTTTCATTAAGGATTCTGTTGCTTTCCTCTTTTGCCTATAGACGCTGTCCTTTTTGATTTTTCTTTACAAACACCCTGCTGGAAAAACAACTAAAACCAGCCTAACCAGGTTGGCTGTTTTAGCTGGACTTCCAGTCTGGTCGTAGCTGGTTTAAGACCAGCTAACCATGGTGGTTTCAGTATTTATTTATTTTTTGAGCCTCATTCCCTTGAAGTTGTCATTTTGCATGAACCATTGATGCATTAAGATAGCCAGAGGCCCCTGGGCTACCACATTACGGTAGGCCCCCTACTCCAGAAAACCTTTTTTTTTAAGCTTCCTGACTATTATTTGTCAAATTTAGATTTTTTTTCTTGTTAATATGGCAGTTAACGTTCACAACATGAAATACTTTTACATTTGCACGAATAATGTGATTATTTCCAATAATCAGTGTAAGGACTTAATCGCATTATGATGTTTACATGTCACAAGCAAAACTCTTACTCCTGTTTAAAAAAAGTATTTTTTATAAAAAAATATATATATACAAAAATTATGGAAAGAGCAGGTGTGTTTACTGGCTGCTGTTTTAATTTATTTACGTCTAATGCATAATGATTTTGAATGGCTGTATTGCATGTTTTTTCGGCGCCATAGAAATGTAATGGAATTTGTTTGCTTATATGGTGCCGTCGCGTTCTCGCCGTTTCTGGATAAGGGTAAGGAGACTGATGGCAGTTTTTGTGGTTTTCCCTAGAAATGCGACGCTTTCTTCGCCTCCATCGTTTCTAATATGCGTATTACTACAGGTGCGCGTCCCATCATTCATGTACATCACAGGCGCATGCGCACTTTGGTAAGAGTGGCAATACTGCGATTAATGAGTTTACATTCCTGTATATTTCGATTAAAATCGGAGTACGATTTTAATGCGTTTCATTTAACTATGTTAATGCAATTATGCTTGCTGTGATTATGAGCTTAATCGCATTATTTAAATGGAAGTATTGCGTTTACATGTGGTAAAGATTAATCGCAATATTATCAAAATCTCATTATAATCGCATTAAGAGGGTGGAGGTAAACGCACTAAGTAGCCCTTAACAGCAGAATATAGCCGTTACATAACACTACGTTATTACATGCTTTATACTGAGGTAATATGAAAATAAAATGCCATCAAAACTTTCCTGGCGGAAATGTGAGTTTACAGGTAAGTTAGGCTATGATTTAAACACCATAAATCACACGAAATATTCATTATTCATCATCAGTAGAACGAAACAACATGACATGTTGGCATAAATGTGGACTGTTTGGTGATTTGCTAGCTGCGTTTTTATTTTGAAACATGCCGTGCTCACGTTTAATTAATTAAATCACAGCCGTATAAAGTTTAATAATCACATTTAAGCAATAGTACGGTGGCTGAGAGAGCTCAACGCGCTGCAACTTCAGAAAACACATGCAAAATAAGGAAACAACTTCCTCAATTTGACAACACACACGCTGCAAATGCTCACAACACAACCCAAAAAAGAAACGCGCTCCAAATAAAATGTATTTGGTTGTGTTGTGAGCATTTGCAGCGTGTTTCTTTATTTGTTTGTGTTGTGAGCATTTGTACCATATGCTGTCAAAATGATGAAAATGTTTTCTTGATTTGCTGGTGCTTTTTCTATTTGCATGTGTTTTCTGAAGTTGCAGCGCGTTGAGCTCTCTCAGCCACCGTACAATAGGACGATTCCTATTTAAAATCGAGACTTTGAAGCGGCACCTTAATCTAACCTTCAGCTAACAGACACGTATTACAGAACGTATCACATTATCACGTATCACATTATCTTACATAAAGTTGTCCGATTCAGTTCCTTTCATCTGCACGTTAACATAAAGACACTCTTGTGCTGGGCTACTTTACTAGTAGTAGCGAATGCATTGATTGTGCATTCCGCTCACAGTATATCGATGGAACATACCAAATACACAAACTGTGTGGGGTGAACCTAAACTGAACCATTCACTATATAGGCAACTACAACCAGGGCGTCGCTGAAAATTAGTGTGTGAGTTTGTTTACAGAATGCTGTTGTCAATGCTGCTAACTCCCATATAAATAATTATTCAAAAAATATAATTTCCTTACAGCCAGTGGGGCCCCTTTCTAGTGTAGGCCCCTGGGCTTCAGCCCCCTGAAACCCGTGCATTAATGCGCCCCAAGTTGTGACGTCTAACTTTCAGCGTCATGTTACTCCCACTACACGCCAGAGTTTCAGGAGTTTATTCTTTTTGATGGCTGTTCACTCTGTGGAGCATTATAGCAGCACCATCGGCACTTTTACATATCGCCTGACTGTATTGTTAGCTTAGAACATATGCCCACATTTCAGACCCAAGCAGTTTTTAACACTGTTTTGTGCAAAAAAAAAAATGAATGGCAATTTATACAGCTGTGCATCCCATCTACCTGCTCCCAGAATCTCTTCAAACCTTACCAATCATTTCTCGATACTTTCAGATAACTTCCTACGAGAATCATTATATCATCACCTTCCAATACAATACTTTTTTGTTAACAGATATATGATGTAACATCATATAGGCATGTGAGGGGTTTTGTCTTTATTCTATAACACCTTCAATTCAACAAATACTCACAAATTAGTTTAACGGCATGCTCCTGCAGTCACCGATATTAAGTTGGTTCAACGTTTTAGTGTTTGACATTTGTCAGAGATTTAGCCTCTTCAATAGTTATTTAACGGTTTAGCACAATGGCAAGAAACATAGGCTACTGTGTTATAATTGTTTTCGAATGTAGAAGAGAACACGCAATGTGTTTTATTTGTTTTAATCTGCCTTAAAGTATTGTAATTGATAGACCTTAAATGTATTAATGCAGGATAGGGACCATCTGCAAAGTGCAAAACAAAAAGCAAAAAGCACAATTATTCCATCTAAATGTTTCAATTGTGAAATATGTAAAAAAAAATACATCTAAAATCTAAGGGGTGTGTCTTATAACTGGTTTATAAAAGAACATTTAGATGTTGATTTTATTCACAGAACTATAGCACAACAAAAGGAAAATGGAACAATTGAGAAAAGCTTGCTTACTGCTCCCTAGGAGAAGATGTTGCACTGTTTGACCAAATTTGACATTCAGAAGTTTAAATTAATTAATTTAGAATGCACATAGTTTTATATGCACATATGTAAATGTGTTACTTTTTCAAAGAACAATATTTAAAGCCATCTTTTATCATATGTCAAGTCATTTGTATAGCGCTTTTAAAATTTGTTTTAACATTTTTTGTGGCAAAGCAGCTTTACATCAGCTTGATATAAAGCTGGGTGGCTTTACATCAGCTTTACAGTATTTAGATGGAGAAATAGTGTGTCGAAATAATATAATTCTCCTCTGGCCAGACAAAATCAGCAGTTTAAATCTAGGCTGCAGCAGAGTAAGATTGTGTAAAGGACTCATCTGGTTCCTGTGGTCTTGTCCCGAAGGCCGTCTAGGAGACAGGCTCTTCACTGGGGATCATTCTCTGGGGCTCATCTAGGTGTGGTCTCTGCTGGTGTTCAGGGCTGTAGAGGTCATCTCTAGGTGCCATCTGATCTGACCTTGATGAGGACTGGATCCGGGTGGCTGCAGTGACCATCTGATCTGGATACAGTCTGGATCTGGGTGGCTACGGTGACCTCGGAATAAGAAAGAAACAGACTAATATTAGCGTAGATGCCATTCTTCTAATGATGTACATCGGGTGTTTTGGGAAGTGTTCCCGGTTCCGGTTGATCTACAGTAATTAATGCAGCCTAACAATCTTATGATGGATTTGAATTATAGAAATGCGATAGTGTATTATGTGTAAGCCAGGTTAAAGAGATGGGTCTTAGATTTAAACTGACAGAGTGTGTCTGCTTGCCTAACAGTGTCAGGCAGATTGTTTCAGAGTTTGGGCACTAAATAGAAAAACGATCTCTCACCCGCAGTTGATTTTGATATTCTAGGTATTATCAAATGGCCAGAGTTTTGAGATTGCAGCGGACGTGAAGGACTATAGTGTGATAAGAGCTCACTGAAATACTGAGGTGCTAAACCATTCAGGGCCTTAAAGGTAATTAGCAAGATCTTAAAATGTGTACTGTGTTTCATAAGGAAACAGTGTTGACAGAACCGGGCTAATACTTCCTGGCTCTATTAAGAACTCTAGCTGCTGCATTTTGAACCAGCTGGAGGTTGTTTATTAAACGCACAGAGCAACCACCCAATAAAACATTTAAATAATCTAGCCTCGAGGTCATAAACACATGAATTAATGTTTCTGTCTTTGACATTTAGAGCATAGGTTGTAATTTAGATATATTTTTAAGATGGAAAAATGCAGTTTTACAAACGCTAGAAACATGTTTTTTGAAGGAAAGTTTGCTATCAAAAAGTACGCCTAAGTTCCAAACTGATGATGAAGAATTTACAGAGCAGCCATCAAGTATTAGACAGTGATCTAGGTTATTAAATGCAAAAGTTTTTGGTGCAATAATTAACACCTCTGTTTAATCAGAATTTTAAATTGCTAGTCATCCAGTTTTTGATATCAACTATACATTCCATTAGTTTTGCAAATTGGCATGTTTCATCGGGTCATGAAGAAATACAGAGCTGAGTATTATCAGCATAATAGTGAAAGCTAACACCATGTTCCTTAATGATATCTCCCAAGGGTAACATGTAACTAGTATTGAGCCTTGAGGTACTCAACACTGCATTTGTAATTGGTATGATACCTCTTCATTTACTGCCACGAATTGATGGCGGTAAGATAAGTACGATTTGAACCATGCCAGTGCACTTCCTCTAATGTAAATCAGGATGCATGCTATTGAATTAAATTTGAATCTGTTAAAACACAGGGTGTGTCTTGTTACAAGTTCCTAAACAAACATAGATGTTGGTTTTATTTGCAGAATTATAAGACAACACATGATATTAAAATGTAAACAAATAGGCTACATCAATTAATTTCCTATAAATGCACTCCTCTATTTCAGTTTCTATGAAGGGTGTGTCTTGATTGGCTTCATGTTCCTAAAACAACATTTCAATGTTGATAATAATCACAAAGCTATACCGCCCCCAATAGGGAGATAATGCATTTGTTTTGACTGAGTTTGAAATTCAAATCTTTAATAAATTAATTTAAAATGCATACAGTTTTCCATCTCAACATCAAAAGCTGTCTTATAACTTGAGCCTAAAAGAGCATTCCCATGCATGTTTTACTCTAATTTTTAATTCAGAATGATATTGTATTAAATTCAAATCTGTTTTTAAATTAATTTAAAATGCATGCAGTTTTCTTAAATCCAAAGGGTAGATATTATTATAAATTATAAATATATATTATGTCATGTTTATCAAAATAAAACCGATAAAAATATGCAACCCACTTATTCTTAAAATTTTCTTACATTTCTTATATTTATTGAATTCTGGACGCTATATGTAAAATTCACACATTCTATCTGAGAAATAGGCCAGTTCTAATCAGCTTCCTCTATGATAATCACCGTGCAAGAAACCGTCCGCTTTGGCCATAGACTGTTAGGGGCATTGACGGCTCTGTTTTCAACTCCTCCCCAAACTACAAAAGGCAGAAGCCAAAGCCGAAGTCAAACCAAAGACGATAGAAATACAAATATAGTTCTATGGAGGACGAGAAATGACAATTAATTAATTAATAAATACATAAATTCAGAAATAAACAAATGTTGAAATACATGAACATATAAATGATTAAATGCATAAAGAAATAAATGTAGAAATACATACATAAATTAATAAATAAATAATTAAATATTGAAATAAATAAATACATGCAGATATGCATAAATTATTTTGTCAAAAGTGTAATTTTATACTGTATTGAACTATATTTATTTCTGCATTTATTTATGTATTTCTACATTTATTTATGCATTTCTACATTTATTTATTTCTGTATTTCTGTGTCCGTATGTTAATAAGGTAGGCGGTCCTAACAACTCTCAAAGCAGGATTGGAACCACCGTTTCTGTTAGGAACGAGATAGCAATGAGTCTAGTTTAGACTAACTTTATTAACTGCTTAGCCTAACTTTATTAACTGCGGTCAAGCCAGCCGTGTCTTGAAAAGACACAAGTTTCTTAATACCAAGTACACAAATTTCGGACTTGCGTCCTTAGAGTGAACGGTGTTCCGGTGAATTCCTGTTTCACCTTCATAGTGCATGCGTAACTTTAGTACGAAAATCATGGCATAAAAATGTGAAATAGCAAAAAGTTTCCTGTAAGGGGTAGGTTTAGGTGTAGTGTTGGTGTTATGACGCCGTTATGATGTGTAAGAAAAAGTGCGGCTGGCTTGACCGTATATTTTCAAGACACGGCTGACCGCAGTGTTTCGAGCGCATGTGAAGCTGGCCTGCTGCTGGATCAAGGTCTATATCCATATCAGCACTGAACTGATAACTAATTAACCGACTCAAACGAAACAGAAGGTAGTCGCTTGGTGCATGATCTACATCACTTGCTATCTACAGACAGTACAGCTGTAATGATAACGATCCTGTTTAACCAATCCTGCATTGAGAGAGGTTAGGACCGCCTAGCTTATTAACATACTAAACACAGAAATATAGAAATAAATAAACGTAGAAATGCATAAATAAATGTAAAAATGAATAAACGTAAATACAGAAATAAACGTAGAAATACAGAAATAAATGCAGAAATAACACTTTTGACAAAATAATTTATACATTAATTTATGCATATATTTTATTTATTTATTTATTTCAGAATTTAATTATGTATTTCTACATGTATTTATTTATTTCAGCATTTAATTATTTATTTATTTATAGGTACAACGGCGCCTTTGATATTATTTTAATCTAAACCACTAGACAGTGCAAAAAAACGTGGCGTAACATGTAGCCTATATCGCTCTGATCTTTAACGCGTCCGCGCGCAGCAGTGCAAAGATGATTCTGTGCTTACTTGATCTAATATTTTATGTTTTTTAAATTGTTGTAGATTTAAGTAAATAAGAATCGCTAAAATGAATGCATTTGGAGACAAAGGTCTTCTTTATGATTTCAGTTTTGCTTAAGATAATTAAAGAAAAAGTTGTTAAATAACGAAAGAAAGTGTGAAAGTATGGTATTTGGTGTAAAAAGCACCCCTGCTGTTGGAGCTAAACATGACACTTAATAGATCGCTGACTTTTAAATTTTTTGACATGACATGGCTAGATTCAGATGGTAAATATGATATATTATGTTGGATGTCCACATTAGCAGGGGCGTGTCTAGAGGTTGGGCACTGGCAAAATGTTTTAAATGTTGAAAGCTCCTTAGAGTTTGTACTTATTTGTGTTGCCGCGATGCACCAGCACTGCTTAAAATAGAAATCGTTATGTTAGGTTTCTTCCTGTTTTTTCAAAGATTAAAGGGAAAACCACTTTCCCAATTCTGCAGTAACGTGGTAAATGTTTTAATAATATTAGCGTTCTGACATTTGGAATTGTAAGATGTAGAATAGTAAACACCTGTTTGTATTGAATAAACAAACGTTTTTGCATGTAGTCTTACATTTTTTATGTTTAGTTTGCAATGTCCAAGAACAGCTTCACATTAAATCGGATTATAATATGGCTGTTAAATATACTATTTGGGTAATATTGATGATTAAGTTAGTTTTTTTTTTGACAGAATTTTGTGTAAAAAAAATTACAAGGGGACAAAGTAAGTCACAGCAGCAATACATTCAAGGTTTCTTCAAGAAGAAACCATGTCAAAGACAGGTAGATGAAGTGCAGTGAGGTGCAGTGCAGGTCAGAACCAATCCACCAGACAGAGGCAAGTAGGCCAGCAAATTAGCAGACCAGCACAGGTCAGAGCCAGCCAGAGAGGGCCAGTGAGGACCACACCAGCAGCCATCTATCCGCAGCAGACAGAACATGAGCAATTTTTACAAAAATGTCACTAGACACACACACACCGTCTGTTTGGACAAAAGTATTGTCTCTGTGCAGTGGTTTTTATTTATAAAAAGAGAGATTAGTTGACCAGGCACTTGTGCAGTTCCCTTTTTCTGTCATCACATTTGTGTTGGCACATGACTTTTCCCTTTGCACCCCCCCCCCCCCACACACCCCTGTCAGGGGCGCGGGAAGGTGTTTTATGTAGGGGGTGCTGTGGGGGGGGGGGTTAGTCAATTTCTGCGTATAAATATTACGCCAAATAGAAACAGAAAATCGTGCTATAGCCTACGCACTTTCATGAGATCGTGTTAGACAACAATTAGCTATTTTACAAATGGGAATAGGCTACAATGAATTCATAACAATGTTTTACATTCAAGCTACACTCAAGCTTAAAACCCCTTAAAATGTATAGTGAAACGTTCTTTTAAAAGCATCTGGAATGCAATAAAGTAATTGTAAAGCTGTTTTTAAAGCATTTGCTGCATGGATTAAAAAGATAGGCCAATAAATAATTCACTAGGCCTATCAGTCAGACAAAATTGCATTGCAGCAAATCCTTTAATTTTCAAGGACAAAGATTTACATACTTTTTTTTTTATTATTGAATACAATTATAAAATAAAACGCAAATTATAATCGGGCCTGTTTTAGGCTTTCCCTTATTTTTATATTTTAGATGGTGAGGTGACGGGAAAAATGACTTGCCATCTCCTCATTGGACGCGCAGAGAGAAATATATGCATCTTAACGGATTACATAGGCTAATGAAGAGTTTTTGCTTTGAATGATTTCGTTTTAAATTAGTATTTTAAAGCTTTCTATAGATATATTTATCATATCTCTGAGCCAGTTTCGAGTTGCTGAGTTTCGATTCATCATTGAAGCGCTCTTGTTCAAAACCGGCAGAAAGTTTTCCTATATTGTGAATGCACACAAATAAAAGTAGACCCTTTACAGTTCCAAATGATATATTACTCTTACCTTTATTATTTTAAAGGTAATTTATTTTAAGTTGTTTTAAGTTGTTTTTACTGTAAGAAAAAAATCATCCATGTCCTGTAAAGCTCGCTTCAGCTCTCCAAAGTGTCGGATATTGCACATTTATATAGGTTAAACATTTAAACTAACACGGTGATATGCTTGAACTGTTTATAGGCCTATCTATCGATTTTATTTTAGTCGTGATGATTTGATAAGGCTAAATGAATCAAACATAGGCGATCAACTCTGATGCTGGCCGCTTTGGTCCTGCTTAAAAGAAGAAAAAAAACATTT
>JAPDDL010000984.1:0-35000 GCA_027422435.1 Schizopygopsis pylzovi | reverse complement strand
CACCTGCATTTTGTACACTGACCAAAATTATAAACACAACACTTTTGTTTTTGCCCCCTTTTTCATGAGCTGAACTCAAAGATCCAAGACTTTTTCTATGAACACAAAAGGCCTATTTCTCTATAATATTGTTCACAAATCTGTCTAAATCTGTGTTAGTGAGCACTTCTCCTTTGCCGATATAATCCATCCACCTCACAGGTGTAGCATATCAAGATGATGATTAGACAGCATGATTATTAATTTTGTTCAGTATAAAATACACCCTAAGTGGAAGAATATCTATTTTTTTTAAAAACAACAGTGAAGATTAAACTAAAAACAAATCAGCCTCTTTTTCAACTTAATGAACATGACCATTTTTAACCCACAAAAAGCTTCTACAAAAATGCATAAGAACATAAAATGAAACTCATAATGAAGCATAATAATATAATTAATATCATAAAGCAAAGTTTTATACTTAGACTAATTTAGATGATGTTTCTTATGACAGATTAATATGGAAGAGATGCGGTGTAGCACCTGAAAGCACTGAACCTGAAGATAAACTACTTAATATGATTGTGTGTTTTATGACTCCGTAGAGAAGATGCATGACTGAAACTCTTCCCGCATGTAGTGCAGTGATACGGCTTCTCTCCAGTGTGGATCCTCTCGTGTGATTTCAGGGATCCTGACTGACTGAATCTCTTGTCACAGTGTGAACACATGTAAGGTTTCTCTCCAGTGTGGATCCTCTCATGTGATTTCAGGGATCCTGACCGAGTGAATCTCTTGTCGCAGTGTGAACACATGTAAGGTGTCTCTCCAGTGTGGTTCATCTCATGTGATTTCAGGGATCCTGACTGACTGAATCTCTTGTCGCAGTGTGAACACATGTAAGGTTTCTCTCCAGTGTGGATCCTCTCATGTGATTTCAGGGATCCTGACAGACTGAATCTCTTGTCGCAGTGTGAACACATGTAAGGTTTCTCTCCAGTGTGGATCATCTCATGTGATTTCAGGGATCCTGACTGACTGAATCTCTTGTCGCAGTGTGAACACATGTAAGGTTTCTCTCCAGTGTGAATCCTCTCGTGCCGTTTCAATTCTCCATCTGTATTAAAAGTCTTCTCACACTCAAAGCACATATATTCTCTCACACCAGTGTGTATCTTCTGATTTACTTTTAAACTCTGCAGATGTGAAAAACTCTTTCCACATAAAGAACATGAATGTGGTTTCTCCTTTGAATGAATGTTCAGATGCTTCTTCAGATTTGAAGCCCACACAAATGTTTTTCCACATTGATCACATTCATGCGGTTTCTCTCCAGAGTGGATGATCATGTGACTCTTGAAGTGTGATGATTGTGCGAAACTCTTCCCGCACCGATCACATGTGAACGGTTTCTCTCCAGTGTGGATCCTCATGTGAATCTCAAGCCTCTGTTTGCTTGTGAAACTCTTCCCGCACTGATCACATGTGAACGGTTTATCTCCAGTGTGGATCCTCATGTGTCTCTTGAGACTCCGTTTGAATGTGAAACTCTTTCCACACTGAGTGCAGGTGAAACTTGTCTTGTCTCTTCTTTTCTGTAAAGAAATACTTTCAGTCTGTGAGAGAGTGTGTGTGTGTGTGTGTGTGTGTGTGTGTGTGTGTGTGTGTGTGTGTGTGAGAGAGTGTGCGTATGTGAGAGTGTGCCTGTGTGTGTGTGTGTGTGTGTCTGTGTGTGAGACTCTGTGTGTGAGACTCTGTGTGTGAGACTCTGTGTGTGTGTGTGTGTGTGTGTGTGCGTGCGTGAGAGTGTTTCTCTGTGTGTGCGTCTGCGCGTCTCTCTCTACAAGCAATGAGGCTTACTTACTTCAAAAACAGCGACTTTGCCGCCTCATTGCAGATAAATATAATGTTGTGACTTGCGAGTCAGTAGCCCGTCGAAGCTATTTTACTAATAATTTTCCGTGCTGTTTGTGCTCTGCGCAATCTCTGATATCTGTGTGCGAGCCCGAGGCTATCCATTAAACAGTGTGAGTGAGTGTGTGTGTGTGTGTGTGTGTGTGTGTGTGTGTGTATGTGAGTGAGTGAGTGTGTGTGTGTGTGTGAGTGAGTGAGTGTGTGTGTGTGTGAGTGAGTGTGTGTGTGTGTGTGTAAGTGTGTGTGTGTGTGTGTGTGTGTGTGAGTGTGTGTGAGTGTGTGAGAGAGAGTGTGTGTGTGTGTGTGTGTGTGTGTGTGTGTGTGTGTGTGTGTGTGTGTGTGAGAGAGAGTGTGTGTGTGTGTGTGTGAGTGAGTGAGTGTGTGTGTGTGTGTGTGTTATGAATAATTACAATGCATTGTACATAAAGGCTTTAAATAAAGTGTTACAAATTCTTGATTTTTTTATATTATTGACAGTATTTAGCGAACAAAAAACTAACTTTGCTGAAGCGAGCTTAATTTATTAATGCAGTTAGCAAAACATATTACTTATAATTAAATGAAGAAAAGTACAGCTGCAGAATGAATATTAAATAATAAAACGATCAAAACACTATAAACATCAGCAATAATATGCACAACAAATATACATATATATCTGTGCATGCATGCATAAATCAGCTTTAATCTTCTTATCTTCAGACCAATGATGACAACATGAACACTAAGTGGCTGATACATGCTGCAGTCACAGTAAGACCCGTCCCAGCATGCACCAGTGCTGCTGACCTTTGTTATCACCGGTGATGAAGCCGAGGATGTTCTCGTGCGCACTGTGAGTGAGTTTTTTCTCCAGTTTTGACATGATGTTGTTTCTCCTCCATTAGACCTGAAATTAAAGTTAAAAAGGTAAAAATATTATTAAATCATGTGAAGTGAAAGCAGACAACAGCTAAATCAAATCAAATCAAATCACTTTTATTGTCACATCACCACAGCACAAGTGCCTTGGTGAGTGAAATTCTTATGAGCGTGCTCCAGACAGTGCAAAAAAAACAACAATTTACATATGGACAGACAGTGCAAAAAAACAACAACAACAATTTACATATGGACAGACAGTGCAAAAAAGCTGCACTGGAGCATTTACAGTGCTCCAGACAGTGCAAAAAAACAACAACAATTTACATATGGACAGTACATATTTACAGACTGTACAGAAGACAATGTGCAAAATACACATACATATACTCAGTACACATAGTGTACTATAAAGACACACTCAATTATCAGCGACACATTATACACCGTATGGGCACATCTGCATTATGTACAGTATCTATACATAATGTAGTCTATACATAGTAATAATGTGAAGGTGCAACAGATTATAAATTAACAGCAGATTGGTTGGTTGAGCAGCAGATAGTTGTGCAAAGGTGCAACAGATTATGCATATGCAGTGTCGTGGATGTGCATTGTATGGTGTCCAGTGATAGCAGATAGGTTGTGATTAGTGCAGTGTGTGCGTGTAGTCCAGTTGAACTGTGTTAAAGTGCAGTGCATGGCATGTTGTGTGAGTGGGAGTGTGTTGTAGGGCTACACCAAATTATGATAATTTCTACACATTTTTACAAAATAAGGTATAATTATCTATATTAGAAAATACAGTTACATCCAGAATTTCTATAGTGAGAACTATTTGATGCGTAATCAAATCCACAATTATAATATTATATTATAAACATAATATTAACATTGATATTATTTTCTAAAGATAAAAACTAAAACTGGCCAATATTTTTCACTCAACACAATTTCCTTTTATTTATTCCTTTTTAAAGCATTTTCTTTTTAATGGCAACATCCAGGAAGTGGCATCCTTTCAACATTTGAGTTTCAGTCCCTATTTTGTATCCTGGAGACAGAAAGTCTCCCCTATATTATTTATTGTTTTAATTTTCCACTTCATTTTTTACAACTCTTCAGGTATTTTTCTACACATATAATTTAGGATGGATAGTATGCACATTGAGACGCAGGCAAAGTCTTCGGTCTGTCCAATGACTGTAAAGAAGAGCTGTGAATCTTTGGGTAGACAGCGAATCGATTCGATTCACGATACACAGGTTTTCGATTCGATTCAAGAGCGATTTTTGCTAATTCAGAACGATTCGATTCACAATAAAATTTGATTTGATTGGATTAACGATTCTGCATTCTCAGGGCTCTAGAGTGCGACCAATTTGGTCGCACGTGCGCCCTAATTTCTCTCGGGTGCGACTAACAAAAATCCCAGGGCGCACTGGTGCGTCCAGCCATTCGAGAAAAGAAAAAAAAAGTATCCGCGACTCAGAAACTCTGTGGTTCAACAAAAGACACCCCCGTTAGGCTTATATCGTGGTCTAAACCAATCAGAGATAGTGAAGGGCGGACCCCCCCTCTGATTGGCCGTGGTCCAGATATCCCTGTATGTGTGTGTGCGTGTTGACAAATGCGTCACGTGTGCTGCTGCAGTCAGACAGAGAGAAAGAGGTGAGTAGTAGAAATGCGTGCAGTGTTGCAACATTTAGCGCCTTTGTAGACCCCCATAGCAACTTTTTGTTTTCCAAAAAAAGCAACTAGTGACAAATTGAGTCTCTCAGAGTGTCTCTGTGATCGCCGCAACGGCGCGAGATCAGCGCGCTTTCTCTGCATCTGCTCTGTTCAGCAAGCGTCTGAGAGGAGCCCGTTCAGTTAAAACAGATATTATTGCTTCTCTAAATGTACATGCAAATATAGAAGAAATCACAGCACTGAAATTGTCTTGTCTTATATTGTGTATTATTTGATTTCATCAGACAACGGCTCAATACAATTATAAATTAGTATTTTTGTGCAGAGCTTCTTGGAAGGGAGAGCTGGTTATGAATTCTTAAAGGGACGTGTTTCAGTCATTATTTCATATTTATCCTGTTGACTGACAACATAAACAGTCAAATATATAAAGTAAAACAGTTTTATTGAGAATTTGGCTGCATTAAAATACAGTATGAGCACAGAGAGACGATTAGACAGAACAGAACAGTTATTTTTTTTCTTTACTTTACTTTGTCATTTAGCAGACGCTTTTATCCAAAGCGGCTTACAAATAAGAAAAAGTAACTAAAATTAAAAGTTAAAACTATACATAATATATACACACATTTAAGAAGATAAAGACCTGAAATAAACATGACAAATGCATACAACATTTCAAAACTAAAAATTTAAATGAAAATAAAGCTAAAAACAATTCAAAATATTAAATCAAGAAAAGGTATGAGTATAAAAATGCTTCTAACGTAACACTAAAGGCCTAAGTATACTCCTTTTTTGCATAGTAAGAATTGGTTATAAAAACTGTAAATACTTATTTTTTTCATTATGTTTAGTGCAATTATTTAGTAGTCTGTGGTGGGATGGGGCGCAGGATTGTTTTATGGGTTTAAGGGGGGGGGGGGTTTGAGAAGCACTGCACTAGAGCATCCCTTCGTTCAGACACAGTGGAAGATCTGATAAGACTCAGTGTAGAAGGGCCAAGTCTGGAAGATGTTGATGCTAGAGAGAGTGTGGCAGCTGGTTTAGCCAAGGATAAAGATCAAGAAGGCCAAACTACAGGAGTTGGCCATTCGAGGGGCATGTGACTGCAATGGAGGATAGTCCATAATACATTGAGCCATGAGATGTTCAGTTTGACGCCCTTAAAACACTTAATTTAGATTTTATTTAACTTGAGATGTTTTAAGTTTAAATCTCTGCTCAGTGAAGCACTTTAAGCACCAACACTTTTTCAGTAAGTTACCTTTCTTGTAGAATTGTGCTTCAAATAAAGAACTTTATGTTGATCAGATTGTTAGTTAGTCGTTTACTAGTCAATATTGCCTATATAAAAATGTGGGTGCACCTAACTTTTGTGCCAGTGCACCTAAGAAAAAAAGTTAGGCGCACCAGTGCACCCAGTGCAAAAAGTTAGTCTAGAGCCCTGATTCTTTAAGTGCATTCACAGGATTCATTAAATGCTTAGTCAGAGAGCAAATTACACCACAGCTTTTATGATTACCGTAGATTAGATGGAAAATACAACAACTTTTGTCCATTGTTAGATGCTAGTTTCATGATGCTATGGCGTGACATGGCATATGTAAAAATGTATGTGAACCAAGATTAAAAGAGAGCTTTAAAAGTATTATGTATAGGCTAACACTTTGTCACACCAGGGGCATAGCCATCATTTCAGAAGTGACAGAAATGTTAAATACAATCATTTTATGTATGTACGTATTATTATAATTATTTAACAATAAATTATTTTCTTATCTCTTACTTTGAATTTGCTATTAGAAATCAAATACACTGCTGGACAATAATCAATCATGTCTAATCTATAATTTTGCCTGATTAAATTTTTTGATTGTTTTATACTACAAACAATTATTTAAATGTTCTGCACAGAATAAGGTAGAAACTATACTTTATAATTTCTGTACTGTAATAATTGATATGTAAAGTATCACTGCATCATTCATAAATTGTATTTATTGTCTTAATGTTTCATCAGTTCATTCTGCTTTTTATTCAGCTCAGCTGCAGATATAGTCTGGCCTGTTCTTTGAGCCAGAGATCACTTCTCTTTCAGTGCGAAAACTTCTTTATCTCATTTTCATAAAATAAAATGCTATAGTATGTAACTTTTCCTCTCCATCGACGAATGATGATTCTGAAAGAAAAAGTGCTGATGTCTGTTTGCTATGACAACAAATGCTATTTTCAAGCATCTGATTATTAGATAAACCTCGTGCTCTTATTTCAAGGTTGTGGTTATTTGAACAGTTTTCTTCGTACATTCGGTTCAACGACATTGTGAAAACACATTTATCATTCAATGGAATTGTGCGTATGCTTTACACACTTACATTTTTGCTCCGTCCATGCAATAAATGCACAGCCTTCGACTGCTCAGGTAATGTCGTCGGTATGACCGAGAGCCATTGAAAAACTATTGAATCGCTATAGAAAATCACGATTCATTAAATTCTTAGCATTTTAAATTGATTACTGTCTGAAATCGATGATTCAAAAATCCATGTTTCGAGAGCGATGCATCGTCAGGGTTTGTAATCGATGCATCGAGAAAATTAGTGAATCGTTACACCCCTACTGTAAAGCCACTGGGTCCGTCAGACTGAAAAATATATTTTAGCTGACCAAAAATATTTAAGACCCATTGAATCTGAATTTAAGACTTTTATTAGGAAAACGTTATTTAAGAATTTTAAGGACCAGAGGAAACCCTGTTTTCCACTAATTCACATATTAAGCATTTATGTTTACCTGCTGGCTGTGTTCCTGTGGCTCAGTGGTAGAGCATTGCATTAGCAGCACAAAAGGTTGTGGGTTCAATTCCCAGGGAACATGCATAACCTGAATGTACTGTAAGTCGCTTTGGATAAAAGCGTCTGCTAAATGCATAAATGTAAATGTATAACCTGCATTCATGTTTCTGTCACTATAACAAATTCCAATGACAATAAAGCTTATTCTCATTATCTCTATTTATAGTAAAATACCTGAATACAAATTCACACATGCATTTCTGTTTGTCTGTTAGATTTTTACATGTAATATTTACAAATATTAAAATTTTAAGAATACAATCAAAAGAATAAACAGAAGTACAGTTATGTAACCAAGAAATAAATCAGTGTTTCCATAATTCCTTTCATTTGAGTTTAAAGTTTTGTTAATTGGTTTTTACTTTTGTTTTGGTTTATATTAAACAGTTTAACACAGACTAATGAAATAAATGCTGTTAGGACATCTGTATCTTGTAGATATCACAATAGTGACTGCATATTTTAAGTCTGATGATAAGAATTCAATCAACTTTAACTGGCAATTTACAGGAGATCAGCTTAATGAATGAGGGGAAAACAGGATCTATTATCATGAAATAAAGAGTATTTTCAGCAGCTGATAATATTGATGAGCCTCAGACTATAAACACTCATTAAACAAGACATTCAGGATCAGCAGCAGATCATCTCTCTTTATCATATGTATAATGCTTTTGTAAGAAAGGACCCGGCTGGAACGATCCAATGGCGGCAGTCGTTCCGCGGGTGAAGGGCTTTGCGTGTTACGATCTTTCCTTTTCACGACACAACAAGAACATTAAAATGGAACACTTCTTCTTATATATTTTATCTCGTTATTTCATCTGACTCCATAAAATGAAAAGGGTTTTAATGATATCTGTGCATCATTGAAACAGGAACGAATGATCGGTTATTCTTATCAGCTCTTTTTCAATACTTTACCCGTCCAGACATAGGGAAAACTATATCGCTCAGAGGTCCTGTTTTCCACAGGTCTCACGGACACAATCTCGTCAGGCCCGGTCATCAGTCAGAGGTAAATTATGGTTACGTATCTAAGATTTGCCGTAAATTCACACGTACACAATCAGAGATATCAATAACCCTCATGGGGCACCCTCAGAACTCGAACTCAATCGTTTACTTCAGTAAAGGGTTTTGGCCACTATCAGATATGTTAGCAGATCAATATACTACACTCGTAATAGCTTTGGATTGGCCAAATCTTTGTTTAAAGTAACATTAAATCAAAGTCAGAGGTGTGGACGTACCCGAATTCAGTCTGATCAGACGGCGTTCACCGTCACTGAACGGAATTAGCCCGTCCCTACACCCAAGCACACTTAAAAGATGCCGGATATTAGCCGTCGCTAAAACTGACGCAGGCTTGCGGAAATATACGAATCCACTAATCTAGTAGAGAGAAAGCACTCTTCAGAGGCAGTTAGAATAGAATCAAACGTTACAATTTATTGACCAGGTAATCAAAACAATAATTCAAAGCTCCAATGTTACAAGAATAGAATCAACGGTTAACCATAACATAACAATAATTCAGGAATTGAAGAATTTGTAGAAATTACTACCTGGCAATGAAAAACTACACACAAGTGACATGTGCGGGCAATCAGTTTACTGACTCCTAACCATAGCTGGAACTGAAAACTACACACAGTGGTTGTGCGGGCAATCCTCCTACAGACGCCCAGAACTTTGTGTCCCTTTCCCTTATATACCCAGATAATTCAATAGACCCACCCAGGTGGGTACCCAGGTGGTATCTTGTCATTATAATAAGTCTTTAAAATTGGCAACCAAAGGCTTCTGGAGATCCTGTGGCCAGGATTACTTATTTACATACAGGAGGTGTTTTGAGTAGGAAATCAGGGGGAGGGCACACCTTTAAGTTGTGCACTATATTTCCTCATACTTTAGAACTTCTTTTAGCTTTTCGTTATGATTGGGAGAATGAGACCATTTTACCAGGCGCACTGAGACATTTCAAAAGATATCAAACATGTATAGTTACTTTTTGTACATATTACATTGCATGGATTTTAGGTGATGAGGGGAGGGGGGAGAATGGCGACTGCAGCCGGTCCCTCGTGCGGACCGTCAGCACAGGGTGTGAAACCCCCCAGTGTGCTGCGTCCTGGATGTTGCTGCTATATGCAAGAGATAGCTCCCGTTGATTACTGACACCAGGCCCACATTTCCTCTCTAGGGGGGCCCAGACATTTTGGCACCGGGCCCGGGCTTACAGTTTTCTCCCTTTGGCACTGTTTGGGCCACTCCCAGGGTTCCCTGCAGTGTCACTTCAGTCGTTGTAAGGCGGGCAGCTTTAAGGAGCTGAGGGTTAGGATAGTGTTGGTGGATGCTTTTACTGATCTGATGAGGTGTCGGAAATAGCAACATTGGAATAGCGTGAAGGAGAAGATGAGTGCGCTTCCAACTGCGCAACCTCGAAGTACCCAGTCCCACCAGGTATATGCGGTCTGTGCCGATCGGGTGGATGAGCTAGACAGAATCTGTGCAGTCTTTCGCGCCAAGTTTGTCTCCACTTGTGCTTGAGAAAGGTGGTACTCTGTTTGGAGGATGACGTTCTGTACCAGGTCCATCGTGTCGATCAAGGCTTGTGTTCCGTGTTCATAAAAGGTGTCGTCCCACCATGGGGAGACCTCTGCGTCCTTTGGCATCCTTCCGAGGATGTCGATCTGGCCCATAGAAAAGTCCTCTGTCACTTCCAAGCAAAATGAGTGATCAGCAGGACAGGTCAGTCCTCCATATGTGAACGAATTCATCTCACTGATGACACACCACTGTGTATGAGACACCTGAATCGCATTTGAATGTCCATGCAAAGATTCAACACTTATGAGTTTGTTATCATTGGGAGAGAAAGGTTGTAATGTGTTACATGTACAGACAACATAATTGTGAGTTTCATGACAACAAGTGCGACTGGTAAATACGGTCTCAGTACCCTTCAGCGTCATATATCCGGTGAGGTGATCCCATTTAATTACCTGATCTTTAACTACCATGCCAATGGATCGAATATTAGTGGAATTTGGATAAACTTGATCTGGGTGGATTAAAGGAAAAGTGGCAAAAAATCCAATACAATCAATACATTCGTTTTCAGTATACATCACAATTGTGGATATTAATTCTGAATACTTTACATTTTTCCTGAAGAGAACCATCTATGTAAATCTAAAACCTCAATTAAATCGTTCAAAACATGTCTCGGGGTCTTGTGAAGACGAAGCTAAAATTTCCTGTCTTGTTGCAGTGAATAAATCTTGTGCATATGATCTGCAGGCTAAGTCACGTTCGATGGTACGGGTCTGATTGAACAATGTGTGGCTGATCGTTAGAAGCGCCTGCGCCTCGGAACGAACCGCTTTGATAATATTATCATTGCTATTGGTGATGTGTTGGAAACCAGTGGCCATCTGATCTGTCAACCATGTGGAGAATTGAGATTGTTTGGTTATTTTATAAGTGTTGGCTGCTGAATTAATTGATCTGAACAGGCCGGCTATACTGCTGAGCAGGTCTCATTTTGAGCGAGCAGGTGGAATTTGGACGGCAAGTCTGTCTTTGTAATCAGAAATTAAATCATCGATTCGTGACTGTAGCCATGCATATGACTCATCATTAGTAATACAATGTTTTGTATAAGCAGAAATGTTATAAGTTACATGTGTCATTACCAAATTTACATCATGTAATAAAGTAACAGTTGTGTGGATTGGTGAAATTGTCTATGCAATGCAAACATTCCCCGACACAATACATTCCTTCCTTTCGGTTGGTCCAGACAAGTACATTAGCTTGGTGAATCTCATATGTGTGTTATTATGTGTTTCTGTATGTGTGCACCTATATGTTGCAGGTTCCAAATTTTTAATATAGTGGTACAATTTTGGGTCTATGCCATTGTTTTAGATTTTTCGTGTAGTGTGTGCATGTTACCTAATTGTGTCACCTGGATCTATTTTAAGTCGATACCAGGCAGTGAGGTTGTACATGAATTTGGTGCTCGAGTGTGTCCTGAAATGTTTCTTTGTAGGTGGGTGGGTGTTACCTGAACTACAACAAATTTGTGGTGTGCAATTTGGATCCAGTGCTAATCCGGGAGGCCATGTAACTGTCTCTTTTGGTGCAACTGTGATTTTTTGTGTGGATGGCCCCTTGGAGTGTTACGCAACACCCACCTCCCACATTTCAGGTTGTGTGTGAGTGATTGGTGCTCCCCAGAGTGGGAGGATTTGATTCGCTACTACTCGTGCCACTTTGTTTGCACTGTTAAATTGGAAAATTTGTCAGTTATCACAAGGCAATAACGATATCCCCCTTTGGCACTAGGTAGTGGGCTTATGAAATCCAATTGGAGTAACTCCCAAGGTCCCTTGGGTGGCTCTGGTCTACACAGTTTTGTATGGCCAGGCTTGCCTTGGTTAATGGTGACACATACGATGCATGTCACACCATCTTTGAATGTCTGATGCCATCTTGATTGTATGGTGTCACTGTCACTTCTCCAACACAACACTAGGGGGAGCACTATCTACTCTCAGGCCTAAGTAAAGAGGACTTTACATTTGTATGCATTTATTTAATTTTAACTTAATAAAGTTATTTTAATTAATTATTATATATATATATATATTATTATTATTTTTATTTTTTTTGAGTTAACCAGATCAGCTAGGGAAATGAAGTATGGCCTACAGGTAGTGCCAGACTTATGTTAAGTCTGAAATTAGAATTTGTGGTTTCTAATTAAAATTTATGATGTTGTAATTAAAATTAATAGGATCACTTAGGATTATAATTTACACGTGTAATCTGCAATTGAGTTGATAAATCAATATTGTTGCAAAATGTAAACAGGAAGTGTAATTAATTATTAAATGTAATTAGAATTTTCGAATTCATAATTAATTATTACATTAATTTACGGCTTCTAAACCACTAGTTTTGGATTCCCATAATAATAATTAAAATAGTTTTCAAACTTAATCATTCCTCATTGTGTCATTAACATCATCATCAAAAAAAATAATAATAATCTGTTATCTTAATTACTTGTAAACGAAATTAAAAATTTCTGGCCCTCTTGATAATAATAAAGGTTTTACTGTGATTTGTCAAATTATAAGATCGCTTCTGATTAATCAATGGTTATGTTGAAATCATTTTATCAATGAAATTAATTTAAAATTAATTTGTAATCAATTATGACATTTAATTAACAATTAAAAATTCCTAACAATAGCAACTCATCCACTGAAGTGTTTAAAATCAGAAAAGCGGTTATAATTGAATGAAATCAAAATCACCATATTATCAAGATGATGAGATAATACTAAATTATCTTCTAATAACCCACCAGTTATTAAGCTGGTACCCACAAAATTTAAAAGACTTTAATCAAATGTTAATTCAACCGACCTGTGAAATTTGTGTCTAGAGCATTCTTCGCATGTTACCGGGCGGCTGATTGTTGATTTCATCATCCGCATTTTTCATGGTTTTTAATACTGCGATTTTAACTGCTTTCTTTAGCGAGTCGTTTGATTTTGTTCGGGTTTTTATCGGGCTTCGCAGGCTCGGCTTTTCTGGTCACAGACTCACAAGAGTTCGGTTACGAGTTTCTCTGTGTGGCCTGATGTTACACGCTAACGTAGGTTTTCATTCTTCGCTTTTAGTTTGAGTCTCTAACTCTGTTTCATCCAGTGCTGCTGTGCTTTCCCTGAAAAGACATGTTTCTCGTCTAATTCTCAACACCACCGGGTTTTTCGGTTCCGGTTTCAAAAATGGGTATACCGACCCGTACTACAAATGTGTCTATATGGTGTAAACAATATTTCCCTCGACTTCTAAAAGGCAACAAAAATATACTTACCACAGCAGCTGGATATTGATGAGAAGGATATCAAACCTCACGTCCAAGGAGAGTTCAAGTCGAATGTCGCGGCTGTCGCGGCTGGAATGACGTATTAGTCTCTGCGAGAATCACGTTCTCGTCTTTGCGAGAATCACGTGCGGGGTCACCACTGTAAGAAAGGACCCGGCTGGAACGATCCAATGGCGGCAGTCGTTCCGCGGGTGAAGGGCTTTGCGTGTTACGATCTTTCCTTTTCACGACACAACAAGAACATTAAAATGGAACACTTCTTCTTATATATTTTATCTCGTTATTTCATCTGACTCCATAAAATGAAAAGGGTTTTAATGATATCTGTGCAT
Source organism: Schizopygopsis pylzovi (assembly GCA_027422435.1). NCBI lineage: Eukaryota > Metazoa > Chordata > Actinopteri > Cypriniformes > Cyprinidae > Schizopygopsis > Schizopygopsis pylzovi. Next base: position 21,447 of record JAPDDL010000984.1, on the reverse strand, counting down.
CATTGAAACAGGAACGAATGATCGGTTATTCTTATCAGCTCTTTTTCAATACTTTACCCGTCCAGACATAGGGAAAACTATATCGCTCAGAGGTCCTGTTTTCCACAGGTCTCACGGACACAATCTCGTCAGGCCCGGTCATCAGTCAGAGGTAAATTATGGTTACGTATCTAAGATTTGCCGTAAATTCACACGTACACAATCAGAGATATCAATAACCCTCATGGGGCACCCTCAGAACTCGAACTCAATCGTTTACTTCAGTAAAGGGTTTTGGCCACTATCAGATATGTTAGCAGATCAATATACTACACTCGTAATAGCTTTGGATTGGCCAAATCTTTGTTTAAAGTAACATTAAATCAAAGTCAGAGGTGTGGACGTACCCGAATTCAGTCTGATCAGACGGCGTTCACCGTCACTGAACGGAATTAGCCCGTCCCTACACCCAAGCACACTTAAAAGATGCCGGATATTAGCCGTCGCTAAAACTGACGCAGGCTTGCGGAAATATACGAATCCACTAATCTAGTAGAGAGAAAGCACTCTTCAGAGGCAGTTAGAATAGAATCAAACGTTACAATTTATTGACCAGGTAATCAAAACAATAATTCAAAGCTCCAATGTTACAAGAATAGAATCAACAGTTAACCATAACATAACAATAATTCAGGAATTGAAGAATTTGTAGAAATTACTACCTGGCAATGAAAAACTACACACAAGTGACATGTGCGGGCAATCAGTTTACTGACTCCTAACCATAGCTGGAACTGAAAACTACACACAGTGGTTGTGCGGGCAATCCTCCTACAGACGCCCAGAACTTTGTGTCCCTTTCCCTTATATACCCAGATAATTCAATAGACCCACCCAGGTGGGTACCCAGGTGGTATCTTGTCATTATAATAAGTCTTTAGAATTGGCAACCAAAGGCTTCTGGAGATCCTGTGGCCAGGATTACTTATTTACATACAGGAGGTGTTTTGAGTAGGAAATCAGGGGGAGGGCACACCTTTAAGTTGTGCACTATATTTCCTCATACTTTAGAACTTCTTTTAGCTTTTCGTTATGATTGGGAGAATGAGACCATTTTACCAGGCGCACTGAGACATTTCAAAAGATATCAAACATGTATAGTTACTTTTTGTACATATTACATTGCATGGATTTTAGGTGATGAGGGGAGGGGGGAGAATGGCGACTGCAGCCGGTCCCTCGTGCGGACCGTCAGCACAGGGTGTGAAACCCCCCAGTGTGCTGCGTCCTGGATGTTGCTGCTATATGCAAGAGATAGCTCCCGTTGATTACTGACACCAGGCCCACATTTCCTCTCTAGGGGGGGCCCAGACATTTTGGCACCGGGCCCGGGCTTACACTTTCCATTAGAAATACAGCTTTATTGAAAAAAAATAAAACACTTCTCACACGACACAACTGATACACTTATCTTTACAGTTTCTGTTTGCAGTCTTATTCAAATATAAAAACGTAAAGTAACTAAACTTGTTTTTTAACAAACAGTAATGTAAAAAAAGAAAAAGCGCTAAATAACATTAAAATCTCATCAGCAAATCTTGAGATTGCTTTCTATTAATTTCCCTCAGATTCATACTTTATCTTTTGACTCCAAACACTGAAGCAATCATACACACGAATGTACAGAAAACAATCACTGGAAGAAAATGAATTTAAATAAAAAAAAATTGGCTATTTTGGTGTTTTAGCCGTTGATGGGAATACAAATCGATGCAGCTTGTGGAAGAACATTAACACGTTTCATTAGCAAAGCACTAACGATCAGGGCCGGCTCCAGGCATGGGCAGGGGTGGGCTAAGCCCACCCAAATGACATTCTTGCCCACCTAATCAAAATTAGACAAAGTGAACTGAAGAAGAGAAGTTTAAAATATAGCTGGAGACTGCCCAAACAATAATAAAATAACACCAGAAAATTGCAGCATTTTTCTTTTATTGGCTGAAATCAAGGCGCGCTGAATTCATGCGGAGCTTCAGTCTGTTGCAGAAAAGCTGCAACGAGCGAAAACGGGCAGAACTATTTGCGCGCTATCACGGGAGGTTTGTGAGTTACGGGGTTTTTATAGGCTACGTGAATATGTATCATAGCCTACCACTGAAATTACCATGGCTGGGTTTCCCAAAAGCATCGTACGCTGAAGTACATCGTAGATCTATTGAAGAAAAAAAACTGGAGCTACGGTCAACTTAGACTTACAATGCTTTTGGGAAACGCAGCCCTGAGCAGTTTTAGTTTTCTAAAAAACCCGCTCATAACGTGCATTCAGTCGTTCGTTGCATGGATGGCTGGGGCACTTTTGGCTTGCTGTTTATGCTGAATGTAAGACTAAAAATTGAAAGTAACGAGCCTGTGCGATGAAATTTGCATTCGATACTGTAGTAACAGACTGCTCGACGTAGCGTTCCCCTTATATGACGTACCTGTGGTTCTCAAAGTGTGGTACGAGTAGCACTATTGTGGTACTCAGGCTCCCTCTAGTAGTACGCAGAGGAATCACTACATACACAAATCTATGTTAACACAATACTCCTAATTGAATCTTTATTTGAGTAAACGTTTTTTTTTTTACAATTAAGTACAGTACAGTTTTTATTTAACTTTTATGTATAATACATTTTAATTTAATAATTTTATTTACCAGTCTGTAAGCACCGTGTTAATGTTCAAACTGTGTATTTACAATGTTAAAGTGGCTGACAACAATACATATTGTCATTAGGAATAAAACTGCTTCGTTTTTGAACTGTGCAGAGCTGTAGATGAATAATTAGGCCTACTACGCAACTGTAATTTAATGTTGGTCATTATGGTGGTTCTTGGAGAGACAAATGTTTTCTGAAGTGGTACTTGGTATAAAAAGTTTGACAAATGGTAAACGCCCAACAATATACAGTGACACAAACTATTTGACTTTTTAGTCGAATTCCACATGTTTGAATGGAAATTAGGTCTGTCATTTATGTGATTCATGTAATTCATAATTGATTGTGATGACAATAGCATTTTCCTGTTTTGCGTTTTCAACTATACAACTGAAATTGAATGGATGCATATTTTAAAATAAAAAATATATTATTTATAGTTCAGATTGATTACTTTAAAAAATTCTTAAAGTAGAAAGTCCTCTTTCCTTTTAATTTATTCCCCTAAATCCATTTAAATACTTTAGCTATTTAGTTTCTTTAATAACATTACCATAGTGGTCTGGTCTTTATTTTCCTCAAAACGACTGGTCCTACCAATTTCAAGACATGATTACGGCCTTGTTTGGTAAAAAAAGTTATTGGAAAAGAATCACCAGCGTAGAAACAATGATCCAGAGAAACAGAACAAATAGGGCTTTATTTTTCTATAAAGAAAAAAGTTTATTTTGCTGTGAAAATGCATGATATTCTAATCTAGGCTGTCCACAAAAGCTTTTTTCAGTGTACATTTAATATAGTAATATCTACAGTATAAACATCTTCTAGACTATACGATGATATGATGACTAAAAAACTGCCCACCCAGGATATCTGCCAGCCCACCCCTTCCATAGCCGTCAAGAACTGGGCCTGCTAACGATTCTGTAATTGATCAAACTGCAAACACGTGCAGCACATCGAACACACAGTATATTTTTCTCTTAATATACTCATTACCAAACAGTTACAATCATAGAAATTACATTAATTATTTAACCAATATACAGAGGGAGAGAAAATATGGCTTACCCATTGTAGCTTCGCTCGGTTTCTGATGAACTACTTCTTCCTCTTCTTCGATTTTATGGCTGGTAGCACCAACATTAAGGTGCATTATCGCCACCTACTGTATTGGAGTGTGGACCAGAGTTTACCCATTCCATAAAAACAGCTCTGTTCTCTTGAGATAAAGAAATAAACTCTCTAATCCACGAGTAACTATATTTTTAAGCTTTAATTCATCCACTCCCATCTTTCTAAATTCATTTTTCATTATTTCTCGTTAATTATTCTTTTGACAAACACATATAACATGTTCTACTGATTCCTCTTCTCCACAGTGCTCACATAATCGTGTTGGATACGGTGCGCAGGCAGTGACAAAATACCAAACGTCTGCAATATTTACACCACACTCAAACACCATTTAATATCAAGAACTTAAATGTGATCAATGATTACATATTTGATTTTCTTTAAGCCACACTACCTCCCTGAAATGAGTTTTTGCAGGGTTGTCTGTAATTACATTTCTTAAAAAGCTTTTAAATGCTTAATGAACTATATTTCATCGCACACCTGACTGTCTGCCTCTCTAAAGTAGCATTTTAACATAATTTTTGTTTGATATGTTGTTTTATATATATTTTTGCCGTTTTAAACAGAATTTGCTGCGAATTTTGATCAGCTACCGTTGGTTTCGCCTCACGGTGATGACTTCATAATTCGCGCGCTTCAGCGGAGTTTCTGAGGTGAGCAGTTCACGATATTTCACATAATTGTAAAAAACACGTTACATAGTTTGTTTAATCACCAATGCAGGGGCGTAACCATGGTATAGATATTGGGGGGGTCCAAATGTGAGCCCTCCCCCAGATATTTTTTTTTTTAAGTTCAGTCGCGGATCAGATCGTAAAAACAAACAGGCCAGTCCATCAACGAATGAATAGAGGCTTATCGATGGAGTGGGAAGTGCGGGAACTCCTTGGTCTGTGACTCCAGCAGTTCATTATTCAGCCTAATTTCAGGGTATCATGCTAGCTACCTAGCTATAATACTGAGCCATTTAAAAGTGATATTTTTTCACATTTATTCAAAAATGTCCGCGGTATTTTTGAACATGGCACTACTTTTTAGGTGTCTTGCTTACCTTCTGAAAAAAGGCGAATGTCCACCTGTTCGTCCTGCTTCTTTCTTTTAGCTCCTACCTTCATTTAATTTAAGCACCAGTGACAGTCGGACTGAGCGGTTTTTTCAAACGATGCCGCAAGCCGGCGATTACGGGCTCAACCAAGTGTACAATCGAGGGGGGGTGGTCACAGTTTTGTTTCCCTTGTTTTTCCTAAATTGAAAGTAAATCGGAAATAACAACAGATCCACTTGGCTATAACCAGGGTTCATAAAAGGAGGGCATATCATATGTCACATATTACAATATAATAGGCCTATTATTGGGGGGGACAGATTGGTATTTTTCCAACATTGGGGGGGACACGTCCCCCCCAAAGTATATGGTGGTTACGCCCATGCACCAATGAATAGGTTTTATTATCGGACTCAGTGCAGTTTGTGTGCCTGCTAACATGTATAGCTATTTAAAGAAGGCTTTGTGGTCTCTCTTCATACAAAACGATAAGAGACAACTGTTTTGTTGTTGTGAATGTAACATTAGTTATTAGAAAATACAATTATATTTAGATTCAATCAGGCAGATAAATAAATAAAGATGTCAGTGTCTTTATATTAGCCTATTGTTTTTTCTGTATCACTTGAGAAGTAATTGTCATATTAGAACGATTTCCCAGGATTTCATCATTTATTGTGAGTCAAACAATCAGTTTCTATCAGCAAACAAAGAGAGATGATCTGCTGCTGATCCTGAATGGCTTGTTTAATGAGTGTTTATAGTCTGATTATCATCGATATTATTAGAATATTGCTGAAAATACTCTTTATTTCATGTCAATATCCTGTTTTCACCTCATTCATTATGCTGATGACTTCAGATATATTAATTGCCACATTAAGCTCGTTTTATTGCTATTAACAGACTTAAGTCAACAATACGATCAGTTATTTTGGCATTACAATATATAACTAAGTATCATAATTGCATTTATTTAATGAATCTGTGATAAACCTTGTTTCATATAAAACACAAAATAAATAAATATAATTTGTGAATTAGTATAGAACACTTTGATAGATAGGTATATTATAATTAAGTTGTAACTAAGTATACTGTTTTAATCAGGAATGGATGTATTGATTTGTATTCATTTCAGTCTACAAGTGAAGACGAGCATCAGAGCATCAGATTGAAGTGAAATCTTCAGAGACAGAGTTTATTGAAGGACAGAGAGAACATGAGAGATCCAGAACCCTGCAGAATGAAACACACTGAAGAACAAACAGGTTGTGTTTATACTTCATCCTTCATCAATGAGACTGAGGAACATTAAGACTTAATGACCATTAAGAATATAATAAGAGAGAGCTTCTCTCCCTCTCTCTCTCTCTCTCTCTCTCTCTCTCTCTCTCTCTCTCTCTGTGTGTATATATATATATATATATATATATATATATATGTATATATATATTTATTAGGTGTATTACGAGACACTTATCCCACAAGATGAGACATGAGATTGGGTTCACGAGAACGAGACGAGATTTTTAGACTATTTTTTCAAATCCTCAATGATTAAATATATGGGGGGAAATGTGTATTTTATTCAACTGAAAAAACAAAAAATGCAAACAAAATGTAGGTGAATTTTTTAAATCAACAAAATTAAACTTCTTTTTTAATTAATTCTAAGCAGTAGTCTAATAAACAACATGTAAACTAGAGCTGCACAGTTCTGGATAGATAATCACAGACTTTTTTTTATAAATTGGAGATCACGATTCTCTCACAAAATAACGTGTTATAATAATTTACTAGTGGTTTTGACAAAATGTCAATTTCTTAAGTTTTTTAATATTCATTTGAACATAGGGCTGTGACGATAACCGCATTACCGCGATAATGAGATGCCGACCGCGGCACCCCCCAAATGAGCATCGTCAATAGGCTACTCTACATGCAAAATATTATAATGTACATTCATAAATGTCATCAAAACGAATAAAACTATCCAGATATGAATTCCTTTTACTGCTGGTGATGTCTTATGGGTTTTAAAGCCAGACACGCGCTTCTGAAAGGTAAGATTGTAGCATAATGTATGTTGTGTGAGAGAGAAAGCACGGGGGAGATAAAACAAGTGTAATGCTATTTATTAAACATCCAAAATAATGTTTTGTTGTGTTTTAGCCATGTGGAATACTAAATATTTAGCCCTTATCATATACAGTGTTTAATTTGTGTAATAAAGCGGGGTGTGAGTTTTTGTGTAACCCATATCCTATATGACAGTCGCAGAGTCTGCGTTTGCATTGAGTGCACGCAGATATTTTGCCTTCTCCTCGGGTGAGAGCAGTTTGTTTCATTTAGTAAACCGTAAACGATTTTATTTTATGCAAAGCAAACCAAATCAACTAAACGAGCCAGATCAGTCTTTTTGCGAGTATAATTTATTATTTTTTTTACATCTAAAATGCTTGTTAAACGAATTTAAAAATAAGAAATGTTGTATACATGTTGTATAACGGTGAAATATGTTGTATTAAGAACTGTATTTGACAAAAAATAAAGGCATTTAGACAATAAATAAATAAAGAAGAATAAAAAACAATGACACGCTAAAACAAACGAAACCAACAGCAACTTTATATAATAATCAAATTAATAATTTTCTAATCAGCATGGTTTAATTTAGTGTCACTAGTGGTTTGTATGGAAGCCCGTTTCCGCCACTGAATAAAAAATAAAACAAGGCAATTGTGACTTTTTATCTCACAATTCTGACTTTTTTTCTCGCAATTCTGAGATATAAACTCGCAATTCTGACTTATAAACTCGCAATTCTGAGATATAAACTCGCAATTCTGACTTATAAACTCGCAATTATGACTTGTAAACTCGCAATTCTGACTTATAAACTCGCAATTCTGACTTATAAACTCGCAATTCTGATTTATAAACTCGCAATTCTGAGATATAAACTCGCAATTCTGACTTATAAACTCGCAATTCTGACTTATAAACTCGCAATTCTGACTTATAAACTCCCAATTCTGAGATATAAACTCGCAATTCTGAGATATAAACTCGCAATTCTGAGATATAAACTCGCAATTCTGACTTGTAAACTCGCAATTATGACTTGTAAACTCGCAATTCTGAGATATAAACTCGCAATTCTGACTTATAAACTCGCAATTCTGACATATAAACTCGCAATTCTGACTTATAAACTCGCAATTCTGATTTATAAACTCGCAATTCTGACTTATAAACTCGCAATTCTGACTTATAAACTCGCAATTCTGACTTATAAACTCCCAATTCTGAGATATAAACTCGCAATTCTGAGATATAAACTCGCAATTCTGAGATATAAACTCGCAATTCTGACTTATAAACTCGCAATTCTGACTTATAAACTCGCAATTCTGACATATAAACTCGCAATTCTGACGTACTGAGATTGACCTTCACTGGAGTGCCAAAGACAAGACCAGACGTGTGCACGGACGGTATTAGCTCTATAGCCTATAACAATGGAAGATATTATAGAGGATTATTTTCGGCGCGGTTTCACTAATAGATCAATCATAATTTTATTATGATGAGGAGTTACACAAGATAAAGCTTAGTTTCCGGACTCTTGAGAGGACGTTATGCAGGCATCAGTTGTGGCCGAGACGCGGTAAAACACTGCGGTCAAGCCAGCCGCGGTTTGAAAATACACGGTCGAGCCAGCCGCACTTTTTTGGGGATCTGCGCGTCTAATCGCACACTCACGGTATGGGCGCTGGGAGCGTTCAAAATGGATGTAACGCTGTCATAACGGCGTTTCATTTATTGCTGATATTTTCAATAGATTCGTGTTCACGGTGACCCAAAATATGTCTACCTAAAACATAATTTAACTATAAAAAGACCATAAAGCGACATTAGAATACGCATTTATTTATATTTTATATATATATTTTATATCATGACATAATATGTCTTAACATGTTTTTATGACTTGAACATTTAATTAATATTTGTGAATTTTTGCACATTAATATTTGTATTGTGCATTTATTAATATACATAATTGATCAATGTTACTATATAAAGGCTATATATGTCTCTCTCTCTCTCTCTCTCTCTCTCTCTCTCGCTCTGTGTGTGTGTGTGTGTGTGTGTGTGTGTGTGTGTGTGTGTGTGTGTGTGTGTGTGTGTACACATTTCAGCTCATACTTGTTTACAGTGACTATTACTGTATTCATTTTAAAGTTAAATCTGCTGTACAAGTTTTTACAAATTAATGGCAAATCACTCCAAATCTCAATGTGCAATCTCACACTTTCTCATAAGCATTTACTTGTAAAAAGTTTTCTTTAATAGGTTTGCTCATTCTTCCAATTGATTCCTCTTAACAGTGACCCTGAATATTATTGTAATAATGTTCAAATATATTTACTGTATAGTTTTGGAGAAAATTAAAGGCAAATAAAAGCACCCCAAGAATCCGTGTATAGTTGCATTGTTACATAATGTCCCATTTGTAAACACTTATATAAATTTGTCCTTTATAGTTTTGCTCAGTTGACTCCTGTTCCCAGTCACCCTATTACTGTTGCACCGAGTCACACCGTTACCCATTTTCAAACACTCATAAACATCTTTCCTTTAAAGGTTTGCTGGTTCTTTCAATTTATTCTTGTTCTCAGAGACCCTGACTATTACTGTATCTAATTACTTTATAACTCGCAATTGCGAGTTTATATCTCAGAATTGCGAGTTTATATGTCAGAATTGCGAGTTTATATGTCAGAATTGCGAGTTTATATCTCAGAATTGCGAGTTTATAAGTCAGAATTGCGAGTTTATAAATCAGAATTGCGAGTTTATAAGTCAGAATTGCGAGAAAAAAGTCAGAATTGTGAGATAAAAAGTCACAATTGCCTTGTTTTATTTTTTACTCAGTGGCGGAAACGGGCTTCCATAGGTTTGCGTCAACAAGCTTAAATTAAAATATCTTTGGTCTGTGCTCTGGAAGTGTTATTTTAATTCTGCTAAACTTTAATAACTAAAACTCAAATTAAAACAGAAACTAACCTGTAGTAAAATAGGGTAGAAAACTCCAAAAAAAAAAAAACGAAACTTAAATTTTTAGCGAAAATTGAAAGCAATGTAAAAAAAAAAATATACACTAATTTACAAATGCAAACCTACAATAACCCTGACACGACCGTATTTGACTGGAGGAAGAGGATCCGCCAGATGAACTGATCGGAGTTCGGAGGTGCTGATCCGGATAGCTGTGCACACCAGCTGTTTAGCGCTGCTCACCGAGGATTCTCCCAAATCTACCCATGGTCACTTCAGTCTTGTACTTAATTTGCGTTTGCAGCTTTAGTGGTTATTTATTAGTTAGTTTACATTGCAGTAGGGGAAAAAAATAATAATCATAAAACATGCCTGTGTCTGCTTTTATTTGAATGTACTTGTGTCAATAAACAAATTATCCAATTTCTCACATGCATCTTTAAAATCATATTTGAGTGAAGTGGGGGCGGCACGGCAGGGCCTAGATCCCTGAGGATGAGTGACAGAGCAGAATAAGGATGGAGCAAAGTGTGGAGCCGCTGTCCTTGAAGAACATTCAACTCCGACTGCAAAATGGTCAGAAACCCACGCCAGGCAAGTCTGACTCGGGACATTCTTCTCAGGGATGTTAAATTGTTTGGTTTCATGAAAAATCGATGTAATTTTGCCATGTCTAAGCCAACGGTTTTTGTTTATATTTTGTATATACATTTAAATGAGGATGTCTTTTTTTTTCCTTTGCCACACTTTTCCTACTGTGTTGACTGCAAAGGTTTAAACAAATTTTGTATTTTTGACAAGACCAATAAAAATAACAAATATGCTATTTTTACGTTTTTGGACAAACTAGCCTACATTATTAAAAATAAATGATCCCTCTGCGACACTTATTATTATGTTGACAACAAAATGTAAAACTAATTTGATTCTGGACAAGACGAATAAAACAAATAGGCTACAATAAAAAAAAATGTTTTGCAGACTTATTTTTTTATTTGTTATCTCTCTCTTTCAGTAGTGGAAGTTTAATTGTGAGTTTCTGGAAACTAGATATAATTAGTGGGAACAGTCGGGTCAGGAAGAACAAAAACCTGTTTTATTTTGCACTTTAAAAATGTTGTTATTATAAATCTAGCCTAACGAATCGTCAAATAATATTAATTACATCCTAATTTGCTGTTACAACCTATACGTTTCAGCAAACACAGTATGCAACAAGTTAAGTTTAGACAAGTGCGTTTATATCCACGGAGTCTTACCCGAAAAAACTATTTCTAAAGAACAAATCTCACCAGAACTAAGCATGTGACATGTTAAGCTCGGCTTGTTGTTTCTGCAGCTTGCTCAAGTTGTTATTATTTTAATAATTTGTTGTACAAAGAATGGGTTACAAACGATGACGAAGACTGTTCCATAATTCCTATTAAACTCAGAAGATGTTGAAAAAAAAAAGTTATAGAGATTAATATTATTTTGTTATTATTGTTAATTTAATTTGCTGTTTTAAGAATAAATAAGATGACTTTATTATTCATTTATGTTCATTTACAAGCTTACAAGCTGCATGCGTTCTTGATCAAGTCATTCAGGGCTCTGCTCATTCTTCCCACTGGTTGCTACTTTCTCAGTTTTTTTTATACAACCTTATGATAAAAGTTAATCAGCATGCATTGATTGATCTAGTTTATAGCTATATGGTAACGAAAGTGTTCAACATTCAACCCGTTCTTTTTCATCAGTATTAACCGCCGTTTAACCGCCAAACCGCAATATTTGTTGCTGCTTCACCACGGTAAGAAAAAATCCAATACCGTCACAGCCCTAATATATATATAAAACAAAAAGTACTGATAAGAATACTGTTAAAGTACTGGATCGATAAGAGTAGTAATACCGTTACAACCTTAACGATACCCATCCCTACTCACCAGCCTGTTTACCATCCCTGCTTCCATTAATGAACATCATATTAACTTTAACCTTGTTGTGAGTCTGTGTTCCGTAACAGATAATGGCTGAATAAAAACAAAATAATAATAAGGATTGTCTAATATCTGGCGGTCATGTGAAAGGTTCTGTTTCCTTAAACTAGTTTATCTTGCTTTTTTTTCTCAACACATTTACAGGTAAATCCTAGTATTTTAAGTTTGTGTTTATTCACACCTCCGAAGTGTATGAGATGCTCCGCCTTCGCAGGATTTTCTAATTGTGCCACCAGGGGTTTCCAATCAACGCTCCTGTCTCATAGCAACGATGCGAGATAAGGGCTGCCATCCTGACAGGACAGATGGAGCCAGAGGGTTGTACCATGAAGCCGGTTAAGCTGGCTAGCCAGGTAAGTTTCATTTTAGTTTGCGCCAACTCTGGGTTTTGGGTACCATGAAAGTGGCTTTTAGCAGTGTTCATTGCTATAGTAACTTATGCTCCACGGATAACCTGCTCCGGGGCAGGCTATGTTCTGGTTTAGAGATCTCAAACCAAACTTTGACCAATCAGCTTCAAGCAAGTGACACATCTCTGACGCAATAAAGCCACTCCTCCAGTTTCTCTTACTCCAAATTAAAGGACGCTACATAGTTAGATCAGATAGAGATTTTAGAGATTTTTTTTTTTTTTATTTGATATATATATCAAAGCATTCCTCTGATGGAAAAAAATGACAAAAAGCATCACCTCTGTAAAACTTCCACCCCCCCTCACCATCCCCTTTGTATTATTAATTTAGTGTTTATGTAAAACTTATCATGCACATGAAATGTTAAAATAAAAACACGTCATGAGAGTCCAAAAGCATTCAATGTAAATGTAAATATAGGCTTCGTCTAGAAACTTAAAATGCTGTTATCAATGAGTGAAAACTTCAGGCTACTCTGAGAACAGTTTGATTGGGAGACCTAAATTCGGTTAGTCAACTTCATGTGGTGTAGATGTGTGTTATTCAGACTTAGACTGTTTTCTATTTTTATGTATTTTTGAATGTAATTCAAGCTTAGACTGTGGTTAGTGTCAATGCAGTTGGTGTGTCTATTACTTGATTCTGATTGGCTGGTGGTCGTTCAAACAGTTAGTTAACACCTATAGTTCCAGTCAGTTTAATCACCTCTATATTAATGTGCTGCCTTCACTGAAGCACGAACAGGCGCTCAGAAACACCATTTTTTGTGTGTTTGTGTGTGTACTACTACTAACAGTACTAAAATTTCATTGGAATTTTGTAGAATTTGTAATTATCATGTCCCATGCACTCACATGTATTTGTTTTTCTCAGCAGATAAGTTACTTGAGCAGCTGATATCAAGGACGAGCTAAAAAGGTGAGAATTGTATAATTTAAAAGATGTATATGATTGTATTATATTCGTTGTGGTGTTTCTGTGAAAAACTTTTAAAAGTCATGCATCAAGGCTTGAAATAAGACATTTCCTGATTTTTTTTTCCACATCCCACCCATCTAGAAAATGGACATCATCGTGAAACATCTACAAGAGATTGTCCTTCATGTCATAAAGCCAGTAGAAGTGAGGAGAGCGCTTACACAAATCAAAACATAAATCATACAAAAAGTATATTTTAATTTGTACCTTTATTATTTACATTTAATTTGTGCAACTTTCATATTAGAAAATGAACTGTCTTTCCTTTCATGCATATAAGAAGGTGGATGTGGATAATGAGAACAAAACGGACCTAATTCAACATTTAGTGAGAAGAGGGTGGTTGCACTTGAACCAGTACCAACAGAATGACATTTATACCTTTTATAAGTAATGTCTTAATAGGTACATTGGTAATTATAATGACTGAAGCTGAATTAGCTGCATGCTGGTTTTGTCATTCCCTCTTTTCCAGAAATCCTCAGACTAGACTCCGATAAAAACACGTCAGAAATCCTCCAAGAATAAAACACATGTAAGTCTGGTATGTGAACTTATTTGTCATTTGTTCACCCTTTCTTTGCTAATATTCGTTCAAAGTATTTATGGTACTTTTTAAGTAATACAAACTAATGTTGTTTATCTTAGTTTTTATGGCTAACTGTTGTAATTTTATCTTTACGCTATCCTACCAATGCAGAATATGTGCAGGTTTTCTTCATGGGAAATATTACTTTCCTTAACAATCTAGAAGGAAATGGCTATGGAAGTTGCTTTACTGTCTTTACCTCATGTGAAAAGTGTAAGATAACTCAGAAGCTCTAATGATCAGAAGTTTGTCATTTCTGTGTGTATAGATTTTTAGAATTGGAGGTTTTTATTTTAATCTGATCTGTTTCTACCCTCTATGTTTGCAGTTATGGTACCAGTTCCTCAAACACAAATTCAGAGCAAGGAGAATAATGCTGTCTGAAGAAACTCCAGGATCCTATCCCAGATCTATGTTAGGGGTACGTGTGCATTAACACATAGTTTCTCTAACCTGTCCTGAAGCCCCACTCTTTCACTCCAAGACCAATAACTAATAACTATATTACAGGTATGTAACGATATACAAATCTCACGATACAATGATAATTAGATATGAAGTCCCTGATAAGACATTTACTGTGATGATAAAAAAATAACAAATGAAGACTTGGGAGTTTTTTTTATTTTTACATTTTAAAGTTCAACTCTTCTATCTAATGCACTTTAAGAGGTCAAAATTACAAGCTCCAAACCATGTTCTTAACTAAGAAAAGAAACAAGTCAGAAAAAATTAAGCCATATTGTGCTTTTGGTTTTAGTTTGTTTGACAGACACCAATTTTGTATGTTAGAATAAGGACTTAAAATATATATAAAAAATCTACACTTTTTGCCCAGAAGAGCTCTCTTTTTATATTGTCATGTGACCACTATAATATTGAGTTTTGCTATGGTAATACCACGATATTGATCATTACATTACATCGTTCGGTTTATTCTGAGTGGTTACACATAACACACTAACACATTTCTGTTATTCAAATCTGTTAAAGGATTTTAATCCTGCATTCATTTGGGCAACCGAAACGGGGAACGTTTCCCATAACACCCGATGTACTTGTAATATTGTAAAAATTGCTATATAAACAATGGTGACTTGACTTGCTGCAGTTTAATTGCTAGACCTCTTTATTTCTGATTCTGATTAAATTAATTTCCTTGATGTGAATGGGCCTTTACAGAATTTTTTTCAAAATGGTCATCAAAGCTTTAAGTTCAAATCAGATTATTATTCTTTTTTTACTTTGAACTAATTTGTTTATTTGGCTGCAGTAGGAACTTGTTGCTATTGAAGATACAACCTCCTGTAAATATAGTTTATATTATATTATATTAAATATAGTTTATATTAGTTTACAGTTTATTAATTTTCCTTTTTCCCATAGGTTCATTGCATACGCTTGTCAAAAATTAGTCCGTTTCAGTTAGTCTCACCCACATTTATGTTTACGAGGTAAGAACATAGTGAAATGCACACGTTTGAAAATAATGTGGAATTTGAAAATAGTTAAACAAATCTCAATCAGCCTTTAAAAAATATTGGATATCCCAAATTAAACTTATTCTTGCACTGAATCCGGACCGCCAACAAATGAAACCAGACCACCGTGTGATGGATTTAGATTGGAACTTATGAGCATGTTTAAAGCATCATAGTAGCAATGATACAGTGTTTGAACTGCTAAATAGATGCATCCTTTGTAGAAAGAAATGCATAAACATTGTGCTACATACTCTTCTGCACAACAAACGGCGTATTTGCCGCTGCGCACGTTTCAGCGGTATTCGTTTACTCTCCTTTGAACGTGGACTGACAGAGAACCTTGATTATAAGATTATCTGCGAAGCTCCATCGTCTTAGACTAAGGTAATGCTTTACAATAAACTTACGTTAGGTAATGCATTAACTAACATTAACAACGAGAAATACATTTATTACAGTATTAATTAACCTTTTTATAAGGTTATTTAATAAAAATAGGCTACAACTTTTAGTTAGCTCAGGTACGAATGTTAACAGATAAATATAAATTTTCATAACTATTAGTAAATGTTGAAATTAAAATGAATGTTAATTAATATTTTTGAAGTGTTGTGCATTGAACATTTGTGCTGTATTTTCTGTTGGCAATTATGCAGTTTTCTTACATGCACCTTGCCCACCTGGTTTTATGTTGGCCCACCCACTTAAACATTTCTGGCCTCGCCCCTGCGCTCAACAGATTAATATGGAAAAGATGCAGGGTAGCACTTGAAAGTGCTGGACGTGAAGCTAAACTACTTAATGTGGTTGTTTATTTTATGACTCCGTAGAGAAGATGAACGAGTGAAACTCTTCCCGCATGTAGTGCATTGATACGGTTTCTCTCCAGTGTGAATCCTCTCGTGTCTTTTTAGGTCTCCTGAAGAGATGGATCTCTTATCACAGTGTGAACACTTGTAAGGTTTCTCTCCAGTGTGAATCATCTCATGTGTTTTCAGGGTTTCTAACTGACTGAATCTCTTGTCACAGTGTGAACACTTGTAAGGTTTCTCTCCAGTGTGAATCATCTCATGTGTTTTCAGGGTTTCTAACTGACTGAATCTCTTGTCACAGTGTGAACACTTGTAAGGTTTCTCTCCAGTGTGGATCCTCTGGTGCCGTTTCAAATCTGAATGTGTATTAAAAGTCTTCTCACACTCAAAGCACATGTAATCTCTTACACCGGTGTGTATCTTCTGATGTGCTTTTAAACTCTGCAGATGTGAAAAACTCTTTCCACACAAAGAACATGAATGTGGTTTCTCCTTCGAATGACCTTTCAGGTGTTTATTAAGGTTTGAAGCCCAGAAAAATGTTTTTCCACATTGATCACATTCATGCGATTTCTCTCCAGTGTGGATCTTCATGTGGTCCTTAAAGTTTCCTTGTTGTGTGAAACTCTTCCCGCACTGATCACATGTGAACGGTTTATCTCCAGTGTGGATGTTCATGTGTCTCTTGAGACTTTCTTTGAATGTGAAACTCTGTCCACACTGAGTGCAGGTGAAACTTTTCTTGTCTCTTCTTTTCAGTAAAGAAATACTTTCAGTCTGTGCGAGAGTTGTTTCTCCAGTTTTGACATGATGTTGTTTCTCCTCCATTAGGTCTGAAATTAAAGTTAAAAAAAATATATTTTATAATCCTACTGTTCAAAATACCTTGGATTTGCCCAAAATGACACTATATGGAGACAAGAATGTACTGTAGTAATGTTCTCTGTGAAGCTTGCATTGTAATGAACCCAAAATAAAATAGATTTGACCATCGACTTTTCACCAGCAAGAAAAAAGGTGTTTTAAAGCTTGTTTTGCAGAACATCACAGTTATATGAGAATACGGCCTGAAGTTAGAAAGAACATTTTAAGGAAAATATTATTAAAGTTTCATAATGATTTTTTTCTTCTCAAACCTTCCTCAAAACACCCCTGGCCAAATGTCCGCAGAGTGGGTCACTTCCCACCCTGATAATTACTGTAGCTACCATTTTACATTTATGCATTTAGCAAACGCTTTTATCTAAAGCTACTTACAGTGCATTCAGGCTATATGCTTTTTAGTCAGTATGTATGTTTCCTGGGAATCGATCCCACAACCTTTGAGCTGCTAACGCAATGCTCTACCACTGAGCCACAGGAACAGATGCTCTGAACATTACATCCTTACTTTTCCCTCAGATATAATCTATCTAGGTGGTTGAATACAAAATATTTGGACTTTATACCTAAACAATTACCCAACTTAGCACCAGCAAGCATGTTTGCTAGACAGTTAACATCATACTAGCCTGATAAGATCGATACTTTAGGTTATTTTGTTCTCCTATACACTTAATGCATTGCTTAATATATACAACAAAGTGTAGACATGTCTGTGGCTGTATATTCCGCTCTTTTCACTTCTCATATACAAACATTACTGCTCCTCCGCTGCTACGTTGGTTTGTTGTCATGCATCACGTGACTCGGCGGCTCCGAGCGCGAGCGGATACAGTGAGAGATGGAACGGAACTCCGAGCTACAAAACAAATGAAAAGGGGAGGAAATCCTGCACACAGTGCATACTGTATATACCTGTATACCGAATTTGTCATTTTAATGCAGTATCGCTGTAAGGTGTATACTGATCTCGGCCTTTTAATACTAGTTCTTAATGCATTAAGACACTTTAAATGTTTTCATTATAACGGTTTTCTATGGGAGTAAAATTCTTAACATGTTGTTTAGCATGTTTTTATATATATTCTGGGCTCAGCTGCTTGTCACATATCAGGCTTATATTTTATTAACAAACTGTTTACCAAATTTAGTCTTTATTACCGTCGTCCTCCATTATTTGCACCATATTAAATGTTTTTATATTGCAACGAGAGAAAATGCAATTCAGCGTGCTGCATTCATGTTCTGGGTTCATCTGCTTACCTGTACATACATACATAGTAGGCCTATATATTTTTATAAACTATACCGAATTTGGCCTTTTCATATCAGTTTTTGTATTGCAATAATAACAAACTAATATTACAGTATGTATAAAACAAACATAAAATACAGTACATAACATACTAAAATAATTTCAATAATAAACGACTTATGGTTTAATAGTTATTTTTCATATGACTGTTTTCATTCAATAAGCTACTTACGTTAAACTTTTCTTTATAATGGTTTTCTATGGGAGAAAAATGCATAATGTGAACTGAGCGTTGCTTTCATATTCGGGGCATATCTGCTTACTTGTATATATATATCGTGTTCAACATTAAGGTGCATATTAAGTTTTGTCTTTTAATATTACGTTCTTAATTCATTATGCCATGCACCTTGATTATTGTCATAACTCTTTTGAGAAATATACTTAACATGAAACTGTGCATTGCTTTCATGATCTGGGCTTCTCTGCCAGCAAAGTCATTTTAGAAAGGACTTTTAATTGTTGTTGGTCATTTAAATGAATGGTTTTTATATCGGTATCAGCGATACTGGCCCTGTATTTACTCGATATCGGATCGATACCAAAATGTGCAGTATTTTTAATACCCCTACTGGAGACTCGCTCTAAACCAATCATTTGAATCAGAGTTATCGACTCGAGAACAGCTGCAATCGGATCATTACAATCCGTGAATTAATCGTTTGGTGCGATTTGCGAACGGATTGAACAGGTTCGTTGAAAATAATCAGTTTGTTCATGAATCAGACACCGCTTCTGTGTCTGGGAGCATGTTATATATTATAAGGAGTAACGATATGTTTTATGAAATTAGCATTTCATAGTTACTATGGTTTTACTACAAACATCATATAGTTAAACCATGGTTTATTGTGTAGTTACTATGGTTTTAATACAAAAACCATATAGTTAAACTATTATTTATTGTGTAGTTAGGCTACTATTGTTTTACTTAAAAAACTGTTTAACTGTGGTTACTGTGATAAACTCATGGTTTATTTTGTAGTTATTATAGTTTTACTACAAAAACCATTAATCGCATGTGATTATCATGCACATCTCGCCAGTAAAGCCGGTTCCGTGATTGGCACTAAATCGCCATCACATGCTTTCAGATGGAGCGGCACTTAATACACTGAGCCGTAGTTCACATTTACATTTATGCATTTAGCAGACGCTTTTATCCAAAGCGACTTACAGTGCATTCAGGCTATACATTTATTGTCAGTATGTTCACTGACGTTCACGGACAAGCTAGGCAATTTCGCGTTCATAATCAAAATTGCGATTCATCTGGCTCTGCGTATTAAGTGCCGCTCCATCTGAAAACAGGTGATGGTGATTTAGTTCAAATCACGGATCCCTCTTTACTGGCGAGATGTGCACGAGAATCACATGCGATTAATTGCAGCCCTAATAGTGACTGCATAATTTATGTCTCTGAAAACAATTAAATGAACGTTAACAGGCAATTTACAAGATATCTGCATAATATGAGGTGAAAACAGGAGCTAGAGGATTTTCAGCAGCGTTATTAATATTGATGAGCCTCAGACTATAAACACTCATTAAACAAGCCATTCAGCAGCAGATCATCTCACTTCTTTCTAAGTATTTTATTCTGAGTGCTTTCCATTAGAAATACAGCTCTATTGAAAAAAAATCCTTCTCAAACCGACATGACTGACACACTTATCTTTACAGTTTCTGTTTGCAGTCCTGTTCAAATATAAAAAACGTGAAGTAACAAACTATTTTTTACAAACATTAATGCAAAAAAGAAAAGGAGCTAAATAACATTAAAATCTCATCAGCAAGTCTTGAGATTGATTTCTATTAATTTCCCTCAGATTCATACTTTAGCTTTTGACTCCAAACACTGAAACAATCATACACACGAATGTACCGAAAACATCACCATGAATTTAACCCTAAAAAGGGCAAAACCATTAAAAGACAGACAATTCATTTATTTCAATTTGCCATATTATTGGAACTCAAATAATACAATTTCACAATTGTTTTTCAAAATTTGACTCTTATTTTCATGTTTGTATCCCATTGGAGGAATACAGTCACTGAGAACAGAACACTTGTTTATCAATGCTTGATACAGCATTGCTGTAATTCCTGAACACTACCCAAGGTTGGTCTCTTTTTAATGAAGACACATAGTAGATTATTGCTGAAGTGAAAGAATTAAAAAAACGAAACAATAAAAAAGTCATATGTCTAACCAAGTTGTGTTCCAAATTTGAAGTTGATATCACAACAATAGTGGTTCCTGTGAGATTTTGTTTGGTCACTATACCAAAAATATCCACACCCAAACTCTATAGATTTTATATGCAGTTTCTGTCACAAATCAATCATTTGCCTAATGCACGATCTACACATGATCTTGTGGCTACTAGTGTGACACTTGCTTCTTTTATCAAGCCGAGAGCAGTAGTTTGCGTATGAAGGATGTTAATCATGTACTGAGATATGAGTATAATTAACATATCAATATATAATCAATTGTTAAATGGGATTTTTTAGTATGCTTTCTGGAGAAGTGTGGTATGTGTGTGGGTGTGAGCAACTGTAGGAGAAGGGGGTTAGTAACTAAAGTGGGTGCGGTGGAATGTGAAGAGCTGGGTTCTGGGTGGGGGTTCGATCTTTACATGTTGTTTTGCAGAGACTAGGAGACAAAAAGGTGATGGCTGATTGGAGGATCCAAGGGTGGACCCCCCTCCCCCAGAGAAGAAGGAGGCACACGTGGACACCTACTATAAAATATTCTGTTGGAATGTATTGGGGGTTGGTTTTTTGTGAGACTTGGGTCTTAGAACAACCCAGCGCGCTGTTCTGATCAATAAATGTCAATACTTTTTTTATATTTTGCCTTCCTTCAATTTTTGATCACGCAGGACGTTTGAAGTCCAACAATTGGTGACCCCGACGTGATTGAGGAAAAAGGCATTAATCATAAGAGATCCGGCAAGGGCCGAAGTTCCGGGACGGAACAACTCGGGTTCAACACACGGTCGACCGATTAAAATAAGGTAAGCAGAAACCTGTTCAATCAAACTTCTGCA
>JAPDDL010000361.1:0-24841 GCA_027422435.1 Schizopygopsis pylzovi | reverse complement strand
ACACACAGAGAGAGAGAGAGAGAGAGAGAGAGAGAGAGAGAGAGAGAATAAGAGAGAGAGAGAGTGTGTGTGAGAGAGAGAGTGAGTGTGTGTGTGAGAGAGAGAGAGAGAATGAGAGAGAGAGAGAGAGAATGAGAGAGATAGAGTGTGTGTGGGAGAGAGAGTGAGTGTGTGTGGGAGAGAGAGAGTGTGTGTGTGTGAGAGAGATAGAGAGAGAGAGAGAGTGTGTGTGTGAGAGAGAGAGAGAGTGTGTGTGTGTGAGAGAGAGAGAGAAAGAATGAGAGAGAGAATGAGAATGTTGGGAAGGCAGGGAGCGAGCGGTAGCCGGGTTCCAGTGGCTTCACTTGCGCTCGGGGCCGGATGCGCTCGTCTGTCCAGGAGCAGTACATTAACACACACAGCGAGCACTCGCTCTGATCTGCGCAGGTGATCTGAGAGTGTCTGAAAACACAGCAGATGGTTTGACTTGGACTCACACATGATCTGTTGACCTACACACACTCTCACACACACCACAGGACATGCGCTGTTTATTCGCTCCACACACTCATGCTGGTTCAGTGTCATTTAGAGAGACTCATTTAGTGCTGCAGAATCTGTACATGAGACAGATATGAGGAGATAATGATTACTCTGTGTGTGTGTGTGTGTGTGTGAAAGAGAGAGTGTGTGTGTGTGTGTGTGTGTGTGTGTGTGTGTGTGTGTGTGTGTGTGTGTGTGTGTGAGAGAGAGTGTGTGTGTGCGTGTGCGCAAAAAAAATTTGGAATACAAATTGAGAATGTTTCTGAAAGAAGTCTCTTCTGTTCAAAGCTGCATCTGTTTAATATTATTATAATGCAAATCAGCTGTTTTCTATGTGAATGTGTTAAACTGTATTTTCAGCATCATTACTCCAGTCTTCAGCGTCACATGATTTTCAGAAATCATAATAATATACTGCTCAAGAAACATTTCTGATTATTATCAATGTTGAAAACAGTCGTGCTGCACAATATTTTTAATGATTCACAGATGAATAGAAAGTTCAAAAGTTCAATAAAGTTCAATATAAATCTATTGTAATATTATAAATAACTTTGCTGGCACTTTTGATCAATTGAATGAGTAATTGATTAATAAAATTATTGATTTCTTTCAAAATAACACATCTGACTGACACTAGAGGTCTATGAACACAACGGATGTGACCCAGACTGAATGTGAGGATTAAAGATCATTCTGGAAGAGAAACGTGAGTCTTATTCAGGAGTGAAATCATATTTTTGGGTTTGTAGTGATCATAACTCTCTTGATATTAAATTGTTTTGATGGAGTATTATGGCAGTTTGTTTCTCATCCTGCATTGTAAAGCTAACGGAGCGCTGACGTCTGAATCAGCATCAAACCCAGTTCACACTCGAATCAAACTCCAGATCAGTGCAGCTCCAGAGGATCAGAGATCACTGACTCCAGTGCTGTGTGTAAAGTCTTCAGAAGTGAGCTGGAAACACATCTCAGACTGTAGAGTCTCTCTGATGCTGTAAAGAGAGGCATTCTGGGACTGAATAACTGTACTTCAGTGCAGCCTCTGAGCTGAGCCTGTTGCCATGACGACACCATGGGCCTGCCTGTGATTGACAAACGTGCCGACCAATCAGAGCGCAGTATTCAGCGGCTGAAGGTGAATGATGTTGATATAACGCACGGCTCCTTCCTGCAGAGGCGCGTCACAGCCGCTTCTTTTCTCTTTCAGTCCTGTTTTCTGAAGTCTGCGGCTCGTAAAATAAGTCTCCGGCGAGGCTGCAGCACTATTTCACAGCACACTGACCCCATCGGCTTGTAAAGGCGGTTAAACATTGTAGAAATATTTGTTTACAAGGTTCAGTGCAGTTTAATTTTCTTCTGATCAACTGTTTTATTATTTGTTCGTTTCTCTCTCTCTGTATGTCTCTGATGTCTCTCTCTTTCTCTCTCTCTCTCTCTCTGCTGTAGATTGTGCTTCTTCACAGAATTTTTTTTCACAATTTATTATTTTTATTATTTGTTCATATCAGTATTGTTTTGAGATTTTATTGTTATTGAGTTTTTATTCATAATTATTAAAACAATCTTTTTTTATGCATACATTTTTATTTATTAATAAAAGTATTCATATTTAGACTTATTTATTGTGTTTTTCAAATCATTTTTGATCAGTTTTAGTCTTTTTGTACATGCCTGTATATATATTTGTAAAATATGTACAAATACGTATTTGATACACTGCCGATTTTTCAAGGATTCCCACATAAAGAATGGAGAGATCTGTAATGTTCATCGTAGGTACACCTCAACTGTGAGAGACAGAATCTAAACAAAATCCAGAAAATCACATTGCATGATTTTTAAATAATTAACTTCCATTTTATTGCATGAAATAAGTATTTGATCACCTACCAACCAGCAAGAATTCTGGCTCTCACAGACTTGTTATTTTGTCTTTAAGAAGCCCTCCTATCCTCCACTCATTACCTGTATTAATTGCACCTGTTTGAACTCGTTACCTGTATAAAAGACACCTGTTCACACACTCAATCAACTCCAACCTCTCCACTATGGGCAAGACCAAAGAGCTGTCTAAGGACACTAGGGACACAATTGTAGACCTGCACTAGGCTGGGATGGGCTACAGGACAATAGGACAACATCTTGGTGAGAAGGCAACAACTGTTGGTGTAATGGAAGAAATTCAAGATGGCTGTCAATCTCCCTCGGATTGGGGCTCCATGCAAGATCTCGCCTCGTGGGGGGGGGGGGTCAGCCTAGAACTACACGGGAGGACCTGGTCAATGACCCGAAGAGAGCTGGGACTACAGTCTGAACGGTTATCATTAGTAACACACTACACCGTCATGGATTCAAATCCTGCAGCGCAGGAGTCCCCCTGCTCAAGCCAGCACATGTCCAGGCCCGTCTGAAGACCATCTGGATGATCCAGGGGAGGCATGAGAGAAGGTCATGTGGTCAGATGAGACCAAAAGATAACTTTCTGGTATAAACTCCACTCGCCGTGTTTGGAGGAAGAAGAAGAGTGAGTACAATCTAGGGATGCGCGCTATACCGGTACTGTAAAATTACCGGTATCTATTATATTTCAAACGGTACGATATCATAATTTTTCATATTTCGGTATTTCATACGCTGCTGTTCCGAAGTTCACCTGTACTTCGTGCTTCTCAAATTGCTGCGCATCCGGTAAATGTGACACCAGAACAAGTGAACAACACGATGGATCAAACAGATTAAACTATTAACGCGCCCGAAAGAGAACAGTAGAAGTGAAATATGGCATTACTTTTAGGGGCCGACCGATATGTGTTTTTCAGGGCCGATGCCGATACCGATTATTACAGATCAAGTAGACCGATAACCGATATTTTGAACCGATATACGTGTCTGGTGTAAAAATGAAAATGAATGCCAAAATTAATAATAACAAGAGCTCTGACAAAAAACGTTCTTTAAATGCTTTTAAACATGTCTTTAATTCTGAAAACTGTTAATAACAACAACATTAAATAAACAGTAATATTAATAATAACATAAGTGCAGGGATCACCCAGAAGCATTCTGTAAACATTTTGTAAAACTTAAGGTAAACGTATTTAGCGTATTGTGTGATTATTCTCAACAAAAGTTGTAATAATTGTTGTAGTTGTATTACGTATACAGTAATATATTCGGCTAAACCGAACTTATATTTTTACAGGTTGCCATGAGGACCTTTTAAGTTTCTGTAGGATATGTATATATGATATGACGATCGTTTTACTCAAATGAAACGGTCAAATGCTCATGAAGTGACTCTCCGAGCAGTTCTGGGGATGTTGTTCATGTATTTATGTCCTCATTTAGTGAGACGGCAGACGCTGAAAACACCGCGAGCAGCACACGCTTCAGTATGTATGTGTGCAGTAAATGAAACCGCTCGTCTGTGTCATTCATTAACAGAGATGCAGAACATGCAGGATTCATATTTAAATAGTGTTTTTGCGGCTTAATATTTATAGATACTAGTCCATAGCGCGAGTCGATTTAAGTGTACTGACCTACTTTTGATTAATTCATCCAAACTTCGACACATTCCGTGACATTCCGCGTTATACGGTAAATTCCATTATATGACTGCATTCCGCGATTCCGCCCGCATTTTCCGCATCGCGGACATCATAGGTTATATTGAGGTGTTTTGCAACTTCAGTGTAGTGGATTGTGATTTATTGCAATCGTATTGTACCTTTGAGAGACAACTGATGCGTGATCACTGACGCAGCTCCAGTTAGCAAGTGCTTTCGGTGTGAGACTGCCTTCAGTTTTCCGAGTTGATTGGTCGGACTCGTGACTCTCTACATATCAGATGAGCGGTGGGCGGAGATTGCTCTAGAACACAGAGTGTTGAGCCCAGACAGGCTGCATCGAGCCAAATAGTGCATTTAAACATTAAATAATTTCACCTGTATTATTTATTCACCAATAAATAATGTCACCTGTAAATAGTATGTTTGTTTGCCTAAAAAAAAAAAAAATATCGGCAAATCTGTTTTGAAAATGGCCGATATCGATAATCGTAAAAATGCTTAATATCGGCGCCGATAATCGGTCTACCCCTAATTACTTTGCATACAAAACAGATTATAAAGGTGAACGAACTGACCACAGGAGGAGAGACATCCAATCTAAGCATTTGTCGCTTGCTCATCCTGATCTTTTCAGAGAATTAGAGATCGACAGGTTGGTAAGTGCATTATAAATTCATAATTGTAAGTTTTATTCACAACTTTTTTGCGTGTTTTAAAGGCTTCCCGGTTAAATGTTTCATTCAACTGTGGTCAGACGTGCACTTTTTCTGAGCCCGTAACGTTACACCTGAAGCGCGTGCACGGAAAAGCCTGCCTAACAGCGCCTGATAACTGAACCAAGTTATCTTTTGAGCCAATACTGTCAAACACAACACGGTTTATGTATAGACTCAGTTAGTTATGTCTAAAAGGAAAGTAAACAGCCGAGACAAACGGATGTGTGCCTGCATATTAGATACGCGCAGGTCTTAAACGGTCCAAACATACTGCCGACTGTAATTAAAGGGATAGTTCACACTAAAATGGTATTTCTGTCATTATATTTACTCACTCACATGTTGTCCCAAACCTGTATTCATTTCTTTCTTGTGCTGAACACAAAATAAGGTATTTTGAAGAAGGTGGAAAACCAAACAGTTGCTGGTCCACATTGACTTTAATAGAAATAAAAAAAATACTGTGTAAGTCACTGAGGACCAGCAACTGTTTGGTTTTCCACCTTCTTTCTCACTCCGGTTTAAAACTAAACTCGAGTGAGTAAATGATGGTATAATATAAAACACTATGACAGAATTTAATGCTAACACAAAACACAAAGATAAAAAATAAATCGCTACTTTTGACTGAAAAATAATACAGCTGCTTTAATAGGAATCAATCTATATAGTGTTTTATTTTTATATTTGTTCATTAAATTACTTGAATTTTCCTGCTAAATATGCCTATTGTACCTGGAAATAAAGCACTGTTTGTTTTATTTGTATATTATGTGTATTTGTAATGTGTATCTTTGTTCTTATTTTTAGTAACAAAGATAAAATAATGATACCGATTTAGTATCGATACCGAGGTACTACATTCTGGTATCATAATGAAGCCAAAATGATGGTATCGAGCCATCCCTAGTACAATCCCAAGAACACCATCCCAACCGTGAAGCATGGGGGTGGAAACATCAAAGGGGACAGGACGACTGCACCGTATTGAAGGGAGGATGGATGGGGCCATGTATCGTGAGATTTTGGCCAACAACCTGCTTCCTTCAGAAAGAGCATTGAAGATGGGTCGTGGCTGGGTCTTCCAGCATGACAATGACCCCAAACACACAGCAAGGGCAACTAAGAAGTGGCTCCGTAAGAAGCATATCAAGGTCCTGGAGTGGCCTAGCCAGTCTCCAGACCCGAACCCAATAGAACATCTATAGAGGGAGCTGAGACTCCGTGTTCTCCAGCAACAGCCCCAACACCTGAACGATCTGGAGAAGACCTGTATGGAGGAGTGGGTCAGAACCCCTGCTGCAGTGTGTGCAAACCTGCTCCAGAACTACAGGACACGTCTGACCGCTGTAACTGTAAACAAACAGTTTCTGTACCAAATATTAAGTTCTATTTTTCTATTGTATCAAATACTTATTTCATGCAATAAAATTTAAATTAATTATAAAAAAAATTATACAATGTGATTTTCTGGATTTTTTTTCTGGATTCTGTCTCTCACAGTTGAGGTGTACCTACGATGAACATTACAGATCTCTCCATTCTTTGTAAGTGGGGAAACTTGAAAAATCGGCAGTGTATCAAATAGATAGATCAATAATAGCAATTCTTCTTGCTCTTCATCTTCTTCTTCCTCTTCATCCTCTTCCTCCTCTTCCTCTTCATCCTCTTCTTCCTCTTTCTCTTCTTCCTCCTCTTCTTCTTCTTCTTCTTCTTCCTCATCCTCTTCTTCCTCTGTTGATGGAGAAGTCCCCCAGACTCGCTCTGAAGGTCAGAACATGTTCGTCTGGTTGTAATGTTATAGTTGCATCGAGTGGAAATGATGTTCTTTTGTTCTTCCATGTTAAACAAAGCGCTGTGTTCACTCTGGATTCGCTCTTCAAACTGACACACATTCTCTGAAGGTCATGATGTTTAATTAATCTGCAGACGGGGTGAGAAGCATGTTTCATTCAATCGTTAGCCCTGCTGTGATTGACAGCTTCGGAGAGCCCTGCTCCAGATGAAGACGTCATCTGAGAGAACGATCTCCTCCTCGAGTGAGCGTTTGAGAGGAACTCGATGCTGACGCTTTCAGTCCTCTTCACTTCATCGCTCAGATTTATTAATAATCTCGACCAGAAGTCGCTGGGATTGGTGTCGATGCAGCGTTGTTCGTGATGGATCTTTCTCTGTGGTTTCCACTGGAAACATGGGCATCTTCTCTGAGTTTTGTCGTGAGTTGCTCTCTAATTGCTCTCAGCTAAGTTCTGGGTAGAGCGTCTCTGCGTGAGGACATTAGTTTCTCATTACTGTGTGTTTGACGCTGTACCTGCTGCGCGTCGTGTGCGCTCCTCTCGCCTTCAGGACATTAAGCAGAGCTTCATTAGCTCCAGTCTAATGAGAGAGTTAAAATATAACCAGCGAGGAGATATTAAACACTAACGCTGCAGGTTGCACACATTCATGATCGAAGCAGTGCTTTTGTTTCGTAAAGAAGTGATTTGAGAAGCTCTGGAACATCAGTGCTAATGAACTG
Organism: Schizopygopsis pylzovi; assembly: GCA_027422435.1. NCBI lineage: Eukaryota > Metazoa > Chordata > Actinopteri > Cypriniformes > Cyprinidae > Schizopygopsis > Schizopygopsis pylzovi. Next base: position 17,510 of record JAPDDL010000361.1, on the reverse strand, counting down.
AATGAACATGAAAGGTGTCCGTGTGTGTCTCTTTTCTTTTGTAACTTCACCAAACATATTTAGTTAATTTAATATCATCCGGGTATTAATGCTATCCTTTTAACATCTATGCAAGTAAAATTACATTTTTTTTTATTTTCAATACAAAACTTAGTGAAATTATTTCATTAGTAATTGTTTAACATTTCCAGCTCATTTTAACAATAACTCCATAATATTAGATAATTCTGTTAACTTTGATAATGTTGTCACTATAATTGTATATGGAATTTTCTGTGATTTATATATTTCTATTCATTTTTATTTCAGTTTTAATCAAGTTATATAAAGTTGAGAATGAGAAATGATCCCTTGGCAACTGGCCGGAGTATTTTCTGAATTGTAATTTATTCAATAGGCTTGTTTATATATTATTTAAATTAACACATTGTGTTTCACATAGCAAACATGTTTTTATTTTTTTGTGTGGTATTATCTATAATAGCTCTGAATAGTGTGCAGATGATCAGTTTTAGCACACAGGTGTTAAATGTATTAGCACCTGTGTGCTGTGTGCACACCGATTCTTTATTTATTTCTATTTTATAGTGTTTTGAACAGTCCATCAATGACCCACACTTGAACTAAAGTTTATCTACAGTCTCTGGGCAGGAAAAAGCAAACATCATCAGCTGATGAATAACATCACACCTAATGTTTAAAAATACATGGCAAGTCATAATATTGCGAGTTGCACTGTGATAAATGCTGTTAACAGTCTGAAATACATGCATATAAGAAATATAGCTGCTTTATGTGACTTCCAGGTGTCTGGATGCCATTTTTTTAGGAAAGGCTGGATGTTGGATTTGCCATAATCTGCTGGGTTAGTGAGTTGTGTCTGATCTCTAGTGGCATGAGAGAGTCATGGTCAGTTGTGTCTGGGTTATTATCAGATGTTTTCAGAGGGAGTCAATGGGGCTCTAGTCATTTGGAGATAAGGCTAGATAAATCTGGTTGTCATCTCCATAACTTTGATAGGCAATTAGTTTTTTTCTCATTAGTTGACTTAGTGGGAGCATATAAATACTAAACAAGAGCGGTGCAAGAATCGAGCCTTGTGGGACTCACAGAGAGTTGTATGTCCTGGGTTATTATCAGATGTGTTCAGTGTGAGTCGCTGTGATTCTCTTCTACTGATGGTTCAGAGACGAGCTGAAGGATCACAGCTGTTCAGCGTTTGACGTCAGGATGGAGATTATGGGTTTGAGCGTCCAGAGGAAGTCGGGGGTGAATGCTGTTCTTCCATCCATTGATCCTCAGCACACGTGTGGACTCTTGAAGAACACATGACTCCACAAGATAACCCTTATTAACACGCCATCAGATGTGATTGAGTCATTCTGTTTGATGGCAGCCTGTGATGTGTGGCTCATAATACCCTCCACAGCATGAATATTATATGAGAGATGTGATGCCGAGCTATAGAGTTGCTGAGAGCCTCGCTCCACATTTACAGTCTCACACACTGTAATAAATACGCTCGGCTAATTGATCGTTTGTTTTATGAAGTCACCGGTGTTAGTAAGGCTTTCTGCCGTAGGTTGATGTGTTGGGTTTCACACACAGATGAGAAAACGCTGAAAATCCTCCAACAGCAGATGGAGGCAGAACTTATTTATGAGCGGTTTAATGAAGATGAAACGAGCGTAAGCGATCTCTCCTCCTCAGCCGCTCCGCTCCGAAGGTGCCAGCCAAAATACATGTTGCTTTAATCAGGAAAATGTGAAACATTGAACGATTCAGTGAACTATTTCAATTTCATTATATAATTATTGTTACAATGGAGGCAAATTGCTTTTCTCTGCCTGAGAGACTCAAAGGAGCATTTTGTTATTTTATGCGTTCATTTATTCTCACAGTACAAGCAGAGTCTTTTGAGTCTTTTGTCTATCTCTGTCTGTCTCTCTATCTGTATCTATTTATCCTGTCTGTCTGTCTCTGTCTCTCTGTCTGTCTGTCTGTCTGTCTCTCTGTCTCTCTATCTGTATCTATTTATCCTGTCTGTCTGTCTCTCTCTCTGTCTGTGTCTCTCTGTCTCTCTATCTGTATCTATTTATCCTGTCTGTCTCTCTATCTGTATCTATTTATCATGTCTGTCTGTCTCTGTATCTCTGACTGTCTGTCTGTCTCTCTGTCTGTATCTATTTATCCGTCTGTCTGTCTGTCTGTCTCTCTATCTGTATCTATTTATCCTGTCTGTCTGTCTCTCTATCTGTATCTATTTATCATGTCTGTCTCTTTGGCTGTCTGTCTGTCTCTCTGTCTGTATCTATTTATCCGTCTGTCTGTCTGTCTGTCTATCTGTATCTATTTATCTGTCTGTTTGTCTGTCTGTCTGTCTGTCTATCTGTATCTATTTATCTGTCTGTCTGTCTGTCTATCTGTATCTATTTATCTGTCTGTCTGTCTGTCTCTATTTATCCGTCTGTCTGTCTGTCTGTCTCTATTTATCCGTCTAATAATTAATATTATTAATAATATTAATAATAACATAAGTGCAGGGATCACCCAGAAGCATTCTGTAAACATTTTGTAAAACTTAAAGTAAACGTATTTAGCGTATTGTGTGATTATTCTCAACAAAAGTTGTAATAATTGTTGTAGTTGTATTACGTATATTCTACTGCACCCAGGGCTCGAAATTAACTTTTTTACTTGGTAGCACTGGTGCTCCCAACTTCTAGAAGTTAGGAGCACCACAAATGGTTTAGGAGCACCCACTGAATATTAAGGAGCAACACAACCGCCAATTGAGCGGAAGAGCGGGCAACATCCTTCCTGATGATTAAAAGCTTCGTCAATTGAACCTGATCCTTAAGCTGCAGTGCTTTTTTTTATACATGCAAGATGAGAAGAAAATGTCATTTAAACTTTTCTCAAAACAGTTCCCCTCAGAAATACATTCATATAGACCCCCACTCCCAATTCAATATTTAGGATTTCCTTTCTATATTTCACATAGTGAACGTTGAGCTTGCTCAGGCTGCTACAGTATTTTGTGTTCTTTGTGTCCGTCTTCAGCATCTCTGGCTTCTGTTAATGGCTGTTTACAGACTTGGTAATATTTCCACACAAATGAAAATTTGGAAAATGATTTCAATGCAGTTTGTGCAAGTGCGGACACAAAACCGGTCAGTTCCAAGTAGGGGTGGGCGATATGGCAAAAATATCATATCAATTTTAATTTTTTAGACATTTCACGATTTAATCACAGTTCTTTGTCATGTTAGTTTTACCAGTTTGTCTGAGCAGTACTGCCAAACTAATTTCCCTATTATAAAGACAAAGCCTTTCAAGGAAACAAAATATAAATAAGAATGGTGGATATTTAGGCCAAAGTGGGCGAAGATAAAAAATCTTTGTCATTATTTTATCTTTGTTATGAAAAAATAAGAACAAAGATACACATTACAACTACACATAATATACAAACAGTGTTTAATTATCAGGTACAATAGGCATATTTAGTAGGAGCATTCAAGAAATTGAATGAACAATTAATACAAATAAAACACTATAGATTGATTCCTATTAAAGTAACTGTATTGTTTTTTTTCAGTCAAGAGTAGCGAGTTATGTTTTTCTCTCTGGTTTTGTTGTTTTAACATGAAAGAATAAATTCGGTCATCTGTCTGTCGATTCTGTCATAGTGTTTTATATTAATACCATCATTTACTCACTCAAAATTAGTTTTAAACCTGAGTGAGTTTCTTTCTTCTGCTGAACATACATGCTATTTTGAAGAATGTGGAAAACCAAACAGTTGCTGGTCCCCAGTGAGTTCCATAGTATTTTGTTATATCCTACTATATCTTCTTTTGTGTTCACCACAAGAAATAAATTAATACAGGTTTGGGACAACATGTGAGTGAGTAAATAATGACAGAAATAAAATTGTAGGGTGAACTATCCCTTTAATTACAGTCATGTTTAATTTTGTCCCTTTAAGAGCTGCACGCATCTAATATACAGGCACGCTTCGGTTCTACTCACCGGTTTAATTTCTTTTTAAACATAACCAACTGAGTCTATTTGTAAACCTTGTGTGTTTTGACAGTATTGGCTCAAAAGATAACTTAGTTGAGTAATCAGGCGCTGTTAGACAGGCTTTTTAGTTCGCGCGTTTCGGGTGCACGGGCTCAGAAAAAGCACACTTTAGACCAGCGCGCGAATGAAAAGCTTAACCTGCTTTAGCTCCCGGTCACGTGGCACATGCTGTGCAGTAATTCTTGAACGTTTAGCAGAGAACTGTAGAGGTCGCACCACAGCAATTATTTGCACTCGCACAAATGCTCCCAAATATATTTTGGAGTCGCACAGATTACATTTCGGGAGCATATGCGACCAAAATGGTCGCAATTTCGAGCCCTGACTGCACCACAGTAATATATTCGGCTAAACCGAACTTATATTTTGACAGGTTGCCATGAGGACCTTTTAAGTTTCTGTAGCCTATGTATATATGATATGACGATCGTTTTACTCAAATGAAACGGTCAAACGCTCATGAAGTGACTCTCCGAGCAGTTCTGGGGATGTTGTTCGTGTATTTATGTCCTCATTTAGTGAGACGGCAGACGCTGAAAACACCGCGAGCATCACACGCTTCAGTATGTATGTGTGCAGTAAATGAAACCGCACGTCTGTGTCATTCATTAACAGAGATGCAGAACATGCAGGATTCATATTTAAATTGTGTTTTTGCGGCTTAATATTTATAGATGCGAGTCGATTTAAGTGTACTGACCTACTTTTGATTAATTCATCCAAACTTCGACACATTCCGCGACATTCCGCGTTATACGGTAAATTCCATTATATGACTGCATTCCGCGATTCCGCCCGCATTTTACGCATCGCGGACATCATGGGTTATATTGAGGTGTTTTGCAACTTCAGCAACGTCTGCTGCTGCCTTACCTTTGAGAGACAACTGATGCGTGTTCACTGACGCAGCTCCAGTTAGCATGTGCTCTCGGTGTGAGACTGCCTTCAGTTTTCCGCGTTGATTGGTCGGACTCGTGACTCTCTACATATCAGATGAGCGGTGGGCGGAGATTGCTCTAGAACACAGAGTGTTGAGCCCAGACAGGCTGCATCGAGCCAAATAGTGCATTTAAAAATTAAATAATTTCACCTGTATTATTTATTCACCAATAAATAATGTCACCTGTAAATAGTATGTTTGTTTGCATAAAAAAAAAAATATATTGGCAAATCTGTTTTTAAAATGGCCGATATCGATAATCGTAAAAATGCTTAATATCGGCGCCGATAATCGGTCGACCCCTAGTATGAAATGTTCTGGTAGGGTTAGTGTGTTTTAAATGTGAAATGAACTGCTTTGGACAGAAGGACTGTGTGAAGAGTTTTGATAAGTGTGTCCTAATGCAATGCTCTGGATTAGGGCTGTGCGTTTAATCGAAATCGAAATAAAATCGTGATTTGAGCTTGCGCGATTTCTAATAGGGGTCGACCGATATGTGTTTTTCAGGGCCGATACCGATACCGATTATTACAGATCAAGCAGACCGATAACCGATATTTTGAACCGATATACGTGTCTGGTGTAAAAATGAAAATGAATGCCAAAATTAATAATAACAAGAGCTCTGACAAAAAAACGTTCTTTAAATGCTTTTACACATGTCTTTAATTCTGAAAACTGTTAATAACAACAACATTAAATAAACAGTAATATTAATAATATTAATAATAACATAAGTAGGCTACAGAGATCACCCAGAAGCATTCTGTAAACATTTTGTAAAACTTAAAGTAAACGTATTTAGCGTATTGTGTGATTATTCTCAACAAAAGTTGTAATAATTGTTGTAGTTGTATTACGTATACAGTAATATATTCAGCTAAACCGAACTTATATTTTGACAGGTTGCCATGAGGACCTTTTAAGTTTCTGTAGCCTATGTATATATGATATGACGATGGTTTTACTCAAATGAAACCGTCAAATGCTCATGAAGTGACTCTGCAAGCAGTTCTGGGGATGTTGTTCATGTATTTATGTCCTCATTTAGTGAGACGGCAGATGCTGAAGTCACCGCGAGCAGCACGCGCTTCAGTATGTATGTGTGCAGTAAATGAAACCGCACGTCTGTGTCATTCATTAACAGAGATGCAGAACATGCAGGATTCATATTTAAATAGTGTTTTTGCGGCTTAATATTTATAGATACTAGTCCATAGCGCGAGTCGATTTAAGTGTACTGACCTACTTTTGATTAATTCATCCAAACTTCGACACATTCCGTGACATTCCGCGTTATACGGTAAATTCCATTATATGACTGCATTCCGCGATTCCGCCCGCATTTTCCGCATCGCGGACATCATGGGTTATATTGAGGTGTTTTGCAACTTCAGCAACGTCTGTTGCTGCTTTACCTTTGAGAGACAACTGATGCGTGATCACTGAGGCAGCTCCAGTTCAAGTGCTTTCGGTGTGAGACTGGCTTCAGTTTTCCGCGTTGATTGGTCGGACTCGTGACTCTCTACATATCAGATGAGCGGTGGGCGGAGATTGCTCTCAGAGATTGAGAGATCGCCTCACTCTCACAGAGTGTTGAGCTCAGACAGGCTGCATCGAGCCAAATAGTGCATTTAAACATTAAATAGTTTCACCTGTATTATTTATTCACCAATAAATAATGTCACCTGTAAATAGTATGTTTGTTTGCATAAAAAAAAAAAAAAAAAAAAAATTTATCAGCAAATCTGTTTTTAAAATGGCCGATATCGATAATCGGTAAAATGCTTAATATCGGCGCCGATAATCGGCCAGGCCGATAATCGGTCGACCCCTAATTTCTAAATCGCTTTATAGCACGATTTTTTCTGCGCCCCTGCCCCAACCTCCCGCAGTATGCTATCCGAACCAATCAGAATGCAGCAGAACAGAACAGACCGGGCATACAGACAGATAGTATGCTAAAGAAACAGGGAAGATGAGTTCAGAACAGGATAAGGACTTGGTGGCCAAAAAAATGCATGTTGCATGCAGAGCACGCGGGAGCGTATTGAGCGAGCGGAAATATGATCGGTCCGCTCGCTCAATACGCTCAGCGCCGCTCGCTCAGCCCAAAATGCCCCTTTGGTCATTTGTTAATTCCAGAATCTGTGGAATAGGCTAAGCAATGTTTGTCTAAGCTAATGTTTCTAAAAGCAAATTCTAAAATCATGTGAAGATTGACAGGCGTTTTAATAGACCGCATTTCCCCGCAGTTTTGGTCTATTTTAATTTTAGAAAGTGTTTCTTTTATTTACGCCACGAAATAATTATTTGTCAAGTGCATTTCATCTTGTGTGTGCTTTCATTGGCCTGATAAGTATTTTGTGAAATTCTACATCTGCTTTTCATCTTATGTGCGTGTTTTGAATATGAAGTGTTGTTTTAATGGAAAGTATACTTTTTCAGGTATTAAATTTTTTACGAAAATGTTCCAAGTGGCTTCAAAACAAGACACGTTTTTAAATTAAGATTTTAAATTGTATACATTTAAATTAGGGACGTTCATTTCGGTTATTTTTCCTAACCGTTAACCGACAAATATTTTAAATTAGAACTGAATTAAATTAAAAAGAATAAGTGTCTGTGACCTGTAAACAATACTAACATCTGTTTTTCGGGGATTCATTTCACATGCGCAAAAAGCAGCAAACAACAGAACGAGGATTCACCGGATCATATCATATTACATCACGCACCTGCAGCGCTTCTGCAAGCAGAGAACAACTTAATTCACCTAAATGCTGGGTTGAGCCTTTTGGGTAATTTTTTTGGGTTATTTGTTCAGTGTTTGGGTAGTTTGTGTACATTTTTATTTATAAAATAGTTTCTGTGCAGTATATCATTCAAATTTATGCAGAGCAACATTCGCGGTGTGAATCACTAAACGAACGTCGCTCGCGTCTGTCTTATTGCATGATGAAGAGTCTGATGCTTTGCATAAAATAAACGATTATATTTATAAAGTTACAGAACACGAATACTTTGGATGTTAAAACATGTCCTCAGAGCTGTTGACAGTTTGTTGTTGAGCAGGTAATGAAGGCAATCGCAGTTCATTTCGTCCATGAGTGAAGCGCAGAGCGGCGGTTTGATCCGTGATCAGTCCCCGCCGAACACGACTCCAGCTCGGCGCCAGAGCCAGCGCCGTTACGGTGGAAACACAGTTACAGAGTGGTCCATTTACTTGTGAATTACATCGGTTTTAATGTTTAATCTTTACTTCTAATGTTTGTTAAACGAGATTAAATAGGCAATGTGTAGGCTTATAGCTTATAAAAACAAGCAAATGAGAAATAAAGGAAGTTATCACGTCTGGAGTATTTTACAGAAGTTTAGAGGATTTAAGTTAATCTGTAAATATTATTTCATGCATAAAGTAAAAAAAAGCTAATATTATAATAGAAACGAATAAAGCCATTAGCTGAGTTAAATCATCCATTAATGATGGGTTAAATAAACAATCAAATGTACTGGGTAAAATTAACCCCAAATGTGTTCTGTCCTATATTTATCCAGCCCAAATTGGGTTGTTTTGAACCCAGTGTTTTTTAGAGTATGCAGAGTTTGTTCATTATTGTGCTGTGTGAAATTAAAGCAGATGGCAGAAAGCTGCATTCAATTTTTTTGTCTTATTTTACAAAAAAGCAAAGATAATTTTTGTATTGTTTATGTACACAAATAAAAGCAGACCTTTTACAATTCCGATTATCTTCATGACTAAGAAGAGTAACTGCTTCCACTGTTGGAAGAGGAATAAATCCAGTGATTGCTCCAGCGCCGCATGCGCTCATTTAAGCATTCTACCTTCACAATGCAGCCTGTTCATTATCATTATAAAAACAACCGGTCAAACATATGGAAAAAACACACTACTCAGTTTAAATATGTAGTAAAATCTGTGCTGTTTAGCGTTATCACCGTACCGCCGTGAAGTTATGCAAAACATTTTGTTTTATGTGGATATTGTAAGGGAGGGCGTAAATAAAAGGTAAATAATATTTTGGCATTTAAATACCTCGAATACGGGAACATTTGATTTTGTGTTGAAGGAGAGACCCAACATTGGTTTCAGTTTTGTTTTAGCCTAAATTAGTTTTGTTTTGATCGTTATAGCTTCTTATTTTTAATTCTTGTTATTTTCTATCCTACTGTTAATTGAAAGGATTTGTTGTGGAGTGAGGGGAAATAAAATAGCCTAGCTATGTTTACAGTGTTTATTATAATGTTTGTAATTCGCGTTGGGCTATTTCTGAATGAAATAATAAAATGCGACTTATAGGTGACTTGGTTTTCTCTCTCTCGCTCTCTCTAAAAAACTTGTTTTTTATACGTGTATAGCTTATTTTAACCATGCAGCAAACCTTTTAAAATATTTTGATAAATTACTAAAAATAAATAAATTAGTTACTTTAAACCGTTTAACTGATTGTATTAATCGGTCAAAATTCTTATTGGTCGGTTAACGGTTAATGAACATGCCTAATTTAAATTAACAATTTCACTCTGAAACATAACCATTTCTAATCGGACTACTGCTTTAATTGAGACATTTATTCAATAATTTCACTATAAACAGGACAAAATAAATAGGCCTAATGTTACTTGAGACATTTAATGTGAGCGCGTGATCTGAGCGGGATTTAGTTTACCGGTGAGCGTGAGCGGATCATTAGCGGAGCGTTTGCTTTGGCCGTGAACGACTGAGCGGAGCACACACACACAAAGCGGAATATTGAACCGCTCCGATTCGCTCACATGCTCTGGTTGCATCTTGTTTTGTTGGATTTGATTACTCACATATACATATAATATATATATTAGTGGTGGGCCGTTATCGGCGTTAACGTGCTGCGTTAACGTGAGACTCTTATCGGCGATAAAAAAAATATCGCCGTTAATCTATTCTCAAAGTTGGGTTGGGAGCTGGGTCTATACTACGCAAGATATGATGACTTTCACCCTGATATTTTAGCGCGGATGTATACCTAGCCGAATTGCACTGTAGGGGGCGAGAACGAGTCTTCGAACTAGAGGCTCGCAGTCCGTGATGGACAGATTGTTAACGGCTGGTCTATGTGGTAATACAATCGGGCAGGACATCCAAACGCTCACCTATCATTCATCAACCTCAAATATGGCTTTTCATCTGAAAGATGTATGTAGTAGCAACTTTACATGGCCGCTCAATATGATGTTAACCTAGAGAAATGTGCGCTATTGAAGTGTTTGTGTGGAAGCGCGTTTGCGCAGGACAGGCTCCGGTGCGCTCACTTGCTCTTACATCTCCGTCATTCTTGGTCATACAGATAAAAGTAGCCTAATACATCTTTCGAATCTGTAAAGACTCTACGTTTATTTGTGTGCACTCAGAATAACAACGAAACGTTGCGCTTTTAAGCAAACAGGATGCGCTTTAGGTCTCATGTGAACTTGAGAATTCACTCCCGTGTCACCCTCTGCTTCGAACCTGTGTGTATGCCTAACGTTACTGTGAAATTACCACATCAGACGTGACGTGCTAACATGGATGCAGCTATGAAGCCGCCGGGTTTGCTTCAGGGAAAATTTATTTTTAAGAAGCTTCCCAATGGAAACTGTAAACAGTTCATCACGACCTCTTATGTAGGCCTACAGTTCAAAATTCATGTTTAACTGAATAAACAGTTAGTAAACACAAGTACATCTTATTGAACATAGTTTATTTTCATCACCAATTATCATAGTAGAACAGCTTTCTCAAGCAGTTTGTGATGCATTTTGGAAACAGGAGATGAGCCCCTGGTCTAATGTGCCACCTGGCTTGAGAAACCCGTTCTCAAAGACTTACTTTTAGTCATTATTTGGGTAGCACACATATTCTGAATGCCTTCGGCAGAATTCAAATGAGCCATTTTAATCTAGATTAAAAAAAATTATCTATGCCCACCCCTAATATATATATATATATGTGTATTTTGCCATATGTCTGTTCTAGAGACATGTTACAACTTTTTGGAAATGTCTAATTGGTTTCCTTTGGAAATATGTTTTAAATTCACACAGAATGCATTTATAACTGTAAAGCATGTCTGTTTGTGTCAAAATCGTGATTAAAATCGAAATCGAAAAAAAAAATCAAAAAATCGTGAGTTTTTTTTTTGTCCATATCGCACAGCCCTACTCTGGATCAAGTCTATGGGCTCGTATCTGTGTGCGATCAGCAGACATATGAACGATGCCAACTTTATTCCTGCTGATAATGATGGACCTCACAAACCTCTCATCACAGAGGACCGTAAAAGCACCCGCTCGCCGTGTTTAACAGTCGCTTCTGATAGCAGCCACGACCTGCTTTAATTATTAACGTCGTGGAGGCGAGGAAAGGAGTGCCGCACATCTATCATCCGCGCTCTATATGTTATGAGAAGTTCCCCTCTCCTCCCTCAGAAACACTCCTGAATTATTAAAGCTCTTCAATTCAGCATGAAAGGCTTCTTCTGGAAAGGGTTTATTCTGGACGCCGATTCTTTTGTCTCACAGAAGCGCTTTCCTACAGGTCACTCAATACTGAATAAATCACTGCGGTGTCGTCGAGCAGATGCTGGAATCACTGAACGCAGATCATTTGTGTCGTCCAAAGGTGCTTCTGCTTTGCCTTTGCTTGGTTTTATAGCTTAACAATACTATAATCTAATTAAGGCAGAGCGCTGCAGGTGAACAGGGTATAAATAAATGCTAATAGACCAAACTTCCACATTGATTATATTAAAAAAAGCAAACAAAAAAACATCTATATATATATACAGGTGCTGAAAAAAAAGTTTATTTATTTCACTAATTCCATTCAAAAAGTGAAACTTTTATAATGTATACATTCATTCCACACAGACTGATATATTTCAAGTGTTTATTTCTTTTAATTCTGATGATTATAACTGACAACTAATGAAAACCTCAAATTCAGTATCTCAGAAAATTAGAATATTACTTAAGACCAATACAAAGAAAGTATTTTTAGAAATCTTGGCCAACTGAAAAGTATGAACATGAAAAGTATGAGCATGTACAGCACTCAGTACTTAGTTGGGGCTCCTTTTGCCTGAATTACTGCAGCAATGCGGCGTGGCATGGAGTCGATCAGTCTGTGGCACTGCTCAGGTGTTATGAGAGCCCAGGTTGCTCTGATAGTGGCCTTCAGCTCTTCTGCATCGTTGAGTCTGGCATATCGCATCTTCCTCTTCACAATACCCCATAGATTTTCTATGGGGTTAAGGTCAGGCGAGTTTGCTGGCCAATTAAGAACAGGGATACCATGGTCCTTAAACCAGGTACTGGTAGCTTTGGCACTGTGTGCAGGTGCCAAGTCCTGTTGGAAAATGAAATCTGCATCTCCATAAAGTTGGTCAGCAGCAGGAAGCATGAAGTGCTCTAAAACTTCCTGGTATACGGCTGTGTTGACCTTGGACCTCAGAAGTGGACCAACACCAGCAGATGACATGGCAGCCCAAACCATCACTGACTGTGGAAACTTTACACTGGACCTCAAGCAACGTGGATTCTGTGCCTCTCCTCTCTTCCTCCAGACTCTGGGACCCTGATTTCCAAAGGAAATGCAAAATTTACTTTCATCAGAGAACATAACTTTGGACCATTAAGCAGCAGTCCAGTCCTTTTTGTCTTTAGCCCAGGCGAGACGCTTCTGACGTTGTCTGTTGTTCAAGAGTGGCTTGACACAAGGAATGCGACAGCTGAAACCCATGTCTTGCATACGTCTGTGCGTAGTGGTTCTTGAAGCACTGACTCCAGCTGCAGTCCACTCTTTGTGAATCTCCCCCACATTTTTGAATGGGTTTTGTTTCACAATCCTCTCCAGGGTGCGGTTATCCCTATTGCTTGTACACTTTTTTCTACCACATCTTTTCCTTCCCTTCGCCTCTCTATTAATGTGCTTGGACACAGAGCTCTGTGAACAGCCAGCCTCTTTTGCAATGACCTTTTGTGTCTTGCCCTCCTTGTGCAAGGTGTCAATGGTCGTCTTTTGGACAACTGTCAAGTCAGCAGTCTTCCCCATGATCGTGTAGCCTACAGAACTAGACTGAGAGACCATTTAAAGGCCTTTGCAGGTGTTTTGAGTTAATTAGCTGATTAGAGTGTGGCACCAGGTGTTCAAGGTTTCTTTATTTGTCACATGATAAATTATACAGGGTATAATCAAAAGTGAAATGTAGGGCTTGAAATGTAGGTGTCTTCAATATTGAACCTTTTCACAATATTCTAAGATACTGAATTTGGGGTTTTCATTAGTTGTCACTTATAATCATCAAAATTAAAATAAATAAACACTTGAAATATATCAGTCTGTGTGGAATGAATGTATACATTATACAAGTTTCACTTTTTGAATGGAATTAGTGAAATAAATCAAATTTTTGATGATATTCTAATTATATGACCAGCATATGTGTGTGTGTGTGTATATATATATATATATATATATATATATATATAGTATTACAAGTTTTCTTGCAATAGTATAGTATTGATTTGACTGATTTTGTGTTAAAAACACAGGGCTAGTTCACAAAAGCAGTTAATTTTTTTAAATAATCTCAAATTCGATTGACAGCAGTGATCCTGGAGGCAAAGTTGTTCAGAATGAGGAAATCTATTATATGATATGAAGATATAGTGTATAAGTGAATATTATGAACATTTTATTGCAATTTGAGGTCATTTACTATAGAAATACTGTGTTTTGAGGCCTTTTTCACAGTTATAGCGTCAACTATGGTTCGATCTCCATAAAACTTTGCATGCTTGTTAAGAGACATCTAAAACATGTTTTCACACATTTTTGGATTTTTGTTTAGGTTTTATAGGCTTTGGGGCATATTTGGCCACACCTCTTCACTAAATGACCTCGTTATAGCTAACCAAAGCCCAAAACTCAATTTTTTTTGATAATTATTGATCTGGACAGTCCAGAGATTATTACTGCAGTAGTTTGATCAAGATAGAATGAAAAAACATAGACTAGTTCGCAAAAGTAGGTTTTTAACATATTTGTGAATATTTAATGAACAATTTGATTGACAGTATTAGTCCAAGAGGCAAAGTTGTTCAGAATGAGTAGATCTATCATATAATATTAATATATAGTGTGTGTGTGAATATAAGAACATGATCTACAATTTGAGATCATTTTCTATACAAATATTGTGTTTTTGACAGCTTTTTACTGTTATAGCGCCACCTATGGTCCGATATCCACAAAACTTTGCGTGGCTGTTAAGAGTCATCTGACACATGTTTTCACCAACTTTTGTAAAGTTTTAAGTTTTTGTTTAGGATTTATAGGCCTTTGGTTATATGTGACCAGGCCCCCTTTTTAAATGAGCTAATTCTAGCTAACCAAAGGACAAAATTCCACTTTTTTTCGATAATCATTGATCTAGACTATCCAGAGATTATTACTGCAGTGGTTTGATCGAGATCGAGAAAAGAAACAGAGACTAGTTCGCAAAAGTAGGTTTTTGACATATTTGTGAATATTTAATGAACGATTTTATTGACAGCAATGGTTCTAGAGGCAAAGTTGTGCATTATGAGGAGATCTATCAAATTATATACATATTGTGTGGCTATGTAAAACACCACGTGATTACAGAGCCAAAAAAACTTGTTAGCGCCAACTAGTGGCCGATTTCTTTCAAAACTCTTACAGACCTTTAGGGCCATGAGTCAAACATGCCCATAGAGTTTCATTCCGATCAACCTCCGTTAATTTTGTTTAATAAGTGTTCAAACTTAATTGGCTGATGGCGGCCATGTTTTTTGAGAAAGCCAATTTCCTCATATACACTTATGGCATATTGGACAAAGACACTGCATAACAATTTTCAAGTCAATCGGACTAACGCTTGCATAGTTATAGCTGTTTTTATGTTTTTTAAGTCTTATAGCGCCACCAAGTGGTAGACCTGCCCAATTTTTGATTTGACCAAAGGTTGAGCCTGCACACATGTGTGCCGAGTTTGGTGAAGATGTCTCATTCTGTTCAAGAGTTATACTTCAAATAACATTTGGCTAATGTTAGCATAGGCGCTAATTGGCATACCGTTGCGTACAAAAATCGTAATTTCAACTTTTTTTTTGATAATTATTTATATTCAGGATAAACAAAATATTTTTGCAGTGGTTTGGTTCCGATCGGATGAAAAACCTAGGACTAGTTCGTGGGTCTGAGAGGGTTCGTGGGTCTGAGAGAAAAACAGTAGTAATGCGGGCTGACCCAAGGATCGCAACGATGTAATTTTTTTTAATCTATGACAAATTTTGAGCCAGCTACGCCCAAAATGTCTGAAATTTTATTTTTTTTGCGCTGTAGCGCCACCTATGGGCCAATTGGGCTGAGAATTTGATAAGTTCTCGATTTTTGGGCTACCTTCTGGCAAAGTTTCAAGTTTCTAGGCCTTGCGGTTTGGGCTGCTCATTGCGTTTTACGGCAGAAAAATTATAATAATAATAAAAATCTTAACAATTTTAATAGGGATTCTGCACTACGTGCAAGAACTCCTAATGATGATGAATGATGTGTGGATCCAGGCTAACCGGTGAGCTCTGTACTGCAGCTGCAGGCCGCGTTTGACTTTCCAAACACATCCTCCTTAATGACTAAATCATGAGTCTTCCTCCATCTGTCACTCAATCAGTCGGCCAATCAGACGCTTGGTGTGCTGAAGCCAGCTTTGTGAATCGTTGTCTTAATTATTGGCAGGATGCTTGAGATCCGCTGCAGTATGAATAATAATAACACAGAGCGAGGGAAGTGAACGTCTCTTCCGCTCTATTATTAGTCTGTTGACTGCAGCACATGGCCGGTTTGGTAATCTGTTGATGGCAGTGATACAGGCGTCTGATTTGGCCGCTGTGTTTCTGCGAGACGTGTGAAAGCGACGGGACTCCCGTGTCGCTGCTGGCCGCAGAGTTTTCCCACACGCTCCCATATGGCCAATCAGACGGCAGCCTCCTCAGATCCTGTTACAACTGGCTCCGGCCCATCAGATCAGCCCAACTCCGCCAGAGACTGTGTGTGTGTGTGTGTGTGTGTGTGTGTGTGTGTGTGTGTGTCGTCTCACACGGGAAAGGTCTTCATCACAGCTCTCCATCCTCCTGTGTATGTGTGTGTGTTTGTGTGTGTCTGTGTCTGTGTGTGTGTGTTTAATCTCTGTGTGTGTGTGTGTGTGTGTCTGTGTGTTTAGTGTGTGTGTGTGTATGTGTGTTTAATCTGTGTGTCTGTGTCTGTGTGTGTCGTCTAGGGGTCGACCGATATGTGTTTTTCAGGGCCGATACCGATTATTACAGATCAAGTAGACCGATAACCGATATTTAGAACCGATATACGTGTCTGGTGTAAAAATGAAAATTAATGCCAAAATTAATAATAACAAGAGCTCTGACAAAAAACGTTCTTTAAATGCTTTTAAACATGTCTTTAATTCTGAAAACTGTTAATAACAACTACATTTCCGGAGTTTTAATTTACAGTACAGTGCAAATGAAGGCATAAAACATTAATTTAATTTATCTTTTAATCAAATGAGAGTTAGACTTTATTTTTGGCAAACAAATGAGTTTACTATTAAAATTAAAACATGGAAGAAATAGCGTATTGTGTTATTATTCTCAACAAAAGTTGTAATAATTGTTGTAGTTGTATTACGTATACAGTAATATATTCGGCTAAACCGAACTTATATTTTTACAGGTTGCCATGAGAACCTTTTAAGTTTCTGTAGCCTATGTATATAAGATATGACGATCGTTTTACTCAAATGAAACCGTCAAATGCTCATGAAGTGACTCTCCGAGCAGTTCTGGGGATGTTGTTCGTGTATTTATGTCCTCATTTATGCTGAAAACACCGCGAGCTTCACACGCTCTTCATGTATGTGTGCAGTAAACGAAACCACACGTCTGTGTCATTCATTAACAGAGATGCAGAACATGCAGGATTCATATTTAAAGTGTTTTTGCGGCTTAATATTTATAGATACTAGTCCATAGCGCGAGTCGATTTAAGTGTACTGACCTACTTTTGATTAATTCATCCAAACTTCGACACATTCCGTGACATTCCGCGTTATACGGTAAATTCCATTATATGACTGCATTCCGCGATTCCGCCCGCATTTTCCGCATCGCGGACATCATAGGTTATATTGAGGTGTTTTGCAACTTCAGCAACGTCTGCTGCTGCTTTACCTTTGAGAGACAACTGATGCGTGATCACTGACGCAGCTCCAGTTAGCAAGTGCTCTCGGTGTGAGACTGCCTTCAGTTTTCCGCGTTTATTGGTCGGACTCGTGACTCTCTACATATCAGATGAGCGGTGGGCGGAGATTGCTCTAGAACACAGAGTGTTGAGCTCAGACAGGCTGCATCGAGCCAAATAGTGCAT
>JAPDDL010000441.1:0-25624 GCA_027422435.1 Schizopygopsis pylzovi | reverse complement strand
AATAATCTCTCTCATGTTTCAGATGTCACTGAATCCGGCTGATAGTGTTCCTGATCTCTCAGTAATAATCTCTCTCATGTTTCAGATGTCACTGAATCCGGCTGATAGTGTTCCTGATCTCTCAGTAATAATCTCTCTCATGTTTCAGATGTCACTGAATCCGGCTGATAGTGTTCCTGATCTCTCAGTAATAATCTCTCTCATGTTTGAGACGGCACTGAATCCGGCTGATAGTGTTCCTGATCTCTCAGTAATAATCTCTCTCATGTTTCAGATGTCACTGAATCCGGCTGATAGTGTTCCTGATCTCTCAGTAATAATCTCTCTCATGTTTGAGACGGCACTGAATCCGGCTGATTATACTCCTGATCTCTGAGTATTCAGAGCAATCGTCTCGTGTGTGTCTCCTGTGTTCGGGTTCTCCTGGGATCTTTTCTTTCGTGCACATTTCACTTTCTCCTGCGTTGAGGACAAGACACGTCAGTCATAACATCATTCACGTAACATCCTCAAACGTTTGGATAAGTAAGTAAAGTCTCGTGATGCTGCAGGTCAGTTTAAATCAAGACATTTATATGAAGGACACAAACCTGACAAGACTTCAGACAGTCTACGATCTCTGTGAGGTCAGAACAGAAAGACAGTGAATTAGTTTCAATCTCATCTCTCTCAGTTCAGTTCAGTTAAAGAACTGCTCGTTCACTCTTAAACCGTTCCTGGGATATTTGATGTGTTGTGTGTGGCATTCAGTAGCCGTCCCAGCAGCTTTCAGTGCATTGATTTAGCCTATTTGTAGCGTTTTACTCTAAACACGGCGCGGTTGTTTCTCTGAAGGGAACCGACTGTCTTCAGAAAAGTTTTGATGGCATTTGAATTGTATCTGATAAAGCAGCATTTATGAGCGCAGCTGCTTTGTTTACAGTCATTACCGTGGAAACCTGTTTCTGCTGCTCTCACAGCGCCTCCTGCTGGAAGAGAATCAGATTGCATTTTCAATCATGAGCCGTCTCCAGCAACATGTTACGGTTGTTGCTCACATTGCTTACAGTTTTCTGCAGCAACTCAGCACTTTTCATACTCTTTATCCTGGCTGAAGCACATTTGTTTCAGTCTATAAGAATAACCAGTCAAAAGTTTCTGAACAATAAGATTTTTTTATGTTTTTATTTTTAAAGAAGCCTCTTCTTTTCACCAAGCCTGCATTGATTTGACCATAAATACAGCAAAAGCAGTGATATTGTGAAATATTTTTACCATTTAAAATAACTACTTTCTACTTGAATATATTTTAAAATGTCATTTATTCCTGTGATACAAGCTGAGTTTTCAGCATCATTACTGCTCAAGACACTGTATTTATTTATTTAAAACAGCTAAATATGTTTTTGTTGTTGTTGAGAACAGTTGAGTAGATATTTTAATATCACTGCTTTTGCTGTATTTAGGATCAAATAAATGCAGTCTTGGTGAGAAGAGACTTCTTAAAAAAAACATTAAACATCTTACTGTTCAGAAACATTTGACTGCTAGTGTATATTACAGTTTGAAGTGAAATATATTAATATTAATAAGTCTGAGTCTTATATTTATTTGACAGTGATTTCACATTTTTTTGTAAACTTAAATCATGAAACCAACAATTTCTTAAAAATAAACATCTGCCTGGGGGGGAGGGAATTAAGGAATTTGTTGACATATTTTGAAACATTATTTTTATTTTTTTTATAGATAAAAGAGTTTTGGTGACAGTACTGAGACAAATGCATCCATCTTCCACTTAAACCATGTAAAAAAATGAATAAGTTACATGAGACTGACCAATACAGATTTTGAATAGTATAATATGTGTATTACTAGAATCAGTCTCACAAAAAATATTACACACGTAAAACTACAACTGAACTAGTTTCTTTTTTTCGAAAATATCAGTTTGTATTTGTCTCTAAAATATTAGCTATATTACAGGAGGTGGTTTCATAGTCTTGGCAAATTCATTTTTCAGAAGTTTGGTACAGCGGTGGGCGTTCTTGTTTGTTTTTCTGAATATTGTTGATATCAATGTCGGAATTATATAATATTGACCGAAATTAAGAAAAATATCATGATATAAATGTTGGTCATATCATCCAGCTCTAGCTACTGTACAGTGTGTGTGTGAATGTGTCAGTTATTAAACACTCGCTGTCAAACACAGCTTCTCCAAATCAACACAAACACTGGAGGAATAATCATTTATATCGAGCTTCAGACAAATAAAGGTAATTGTGAGAGACAAGAACACACTTGAAGATCAGCTGCTTTGATGTAAATGTGATCGAATGGGTTATAACAGAAATAATTCAGGTTTATACTCACTGGATCCTGAGAATCCAGAAATCAGCAGCGATACGGCAAATAAAGATTCAGAAGGAAACACAATGAATCTCAGATCTGCCATCATACGATCTCCATTCACTGAAAAACATCATCATCATCACTGTATTGAGAGATTAATTCACTGAAAAACATAATCATCACTGTATTGAGAGGTGAATTCAATGAAAACTCATTTTACTGTAGAAGAATCACTCCAGATAAATACAGGTAAAGTCAGCTCATAATATGAATTATTAATGCATGTGTACTGTATTTACCAGGAACTTATGGAAATATTTTCTTCAAATCAACAATGAAAGTGTCTGTTCACCTGTTTTCAGGATCAGTTCAGTTATTAATGCAGCAGAGTTCAGTAAAACTACAGCGACTGATCCAAACACATACACAGCAACATAACGATGGAAATCTGTAACGAGATATTAACATTAATTATGAATTCAGACAAATGAGGGACATCAATGCTTGTATAATCAATACAACAATTCTTTATATTCATTCAGCTATATTTAACTATTTTAATATTAGAAATGAGGCTGCATTAAAAACAACACAAAACACAGTTTTACTTGCTTTAATTGATTTCTCACTAATTGTTTAATCGGATTTCAGTCATTTATTCTTCTACAGATCGTCTGAGATGGATGAACTTTGTGTCCTGACAACAACATGCTCTATATTAATATCTTTCATAAGTATTGTAGGACTCATCATAAATTAGTTATCATTAGAAATATTGTTCTGTAATAGATTGTGTTACCGTGGAAACAGTTCATTAAAACTAACTAGCGGCTCCTCACCCAGCGGACATATTTTACAATATTATAATTATTATTGTTTCTAATCTTCACAAAACACATCTCATTGTAAAGGTCTGAGACTCAAGGTTACTCGCTGTTCTGTGATATCAGAGATATTAGAAGAAAAGTATTAATTTGTGACAGCAGAACACGTCAGAAATATTTAATGGAGTTTGGGTGTCATCTAGTGGATATTTGTGGTACAGCATCTGAATAAAATTACAATTATTTGTCATATTGATCAGACTCAAGGCTTTGATTGTTCAGAGTATTCAGAGTTTTGTGTTTATCAATGATTCATATTTTGTTATGCTGTGAAACTGACATATTTAACAGTTAATGACTGGATTAATGAGATTAATTAATGTAACTGATGTTTCCATCGGGAACCAGATTGACGACTGTATTCATTTATTTAGTCTTTTCTAAACACACACAAACTTGCTTAATATGAATATAACTGGTCCTGCGCTGTTTAATATTGTGAACTACTGAAGGATTCAATGGTACATGAAGCAGAAAGAAGATGTTCACAGTAGATGATCGATACTGTACCTCGAGACAAACTGAGATCAATGTAGTAAATAGTATCTCTATCTGTGAAAAACATAAACGTCCAGATTATCTGCAGAAACACCATCACACAACCCCATCCGATCGGATCTGAAACACAAACACAGAGTCACTCCTCCATCAACACAACAGCTTTATAAACACTGATCATGTGATCAACTCTCTGTCATATTTCATCACAAGAGACTGTTTATCTCAGTTGCTTTGGCTCAATTCTTGAATGAATGTTTGGCTTCGAAACAATAAGTTCAAATCTCTGAACAATTGGCTTCAAAAATAAAGGTACTGTATAAATACAAATGTTAATATACTTCTTTATGTACTATTGACTCTTCTCAACAAATATCAGATAGTTTGTTTAATTATAAAAGCTTAATTTGCATAACTGTGGACTGTCATGTCAGTGTGGCTCACACGATGAGACTATATAATACTTCATATTTTGGTGTCCTTGGCCAAATTACTGACACGATAACTAGGTTTTAATGCATGAATGAAATGTTTTGGGTGAGTAATGTTTTGGACCCTCTTCAGTTTGCCTATCGGCCAAATAGGTCTACTGATGATGCCATCTCCCAGGTACTGCACTCCTCCCTCACTCACATTGACAGCAAAAATGGCAACTATGTCAGGCTGCTATTCATTGACTATAGCTCCGCTTTCAATACTATAGTCCCCACCAAGCTGGCTGTTAAACTCTCAGACCTCGGCCTAAACACTTCACTTTGTGACTGGATTCAAGATTTCCTCACTGCCAGACCACAAGTGGTGAAAGTCGGCCAGTTCACCTCCAACTCCATCACCCTGAACATAGGAGCCCCACAGGGCTGTGTCCTGAGCCCCCTGCTATACTCTCTATACACCCACGACTGCGTGTCCTCTCACAGCTCCACTTCCATTGTTAAATTTGCTGATGATACTGTGGTTCTGGGCCTCGTTTCCAACAATGATGAGGCCGCATACTTGCATGAGGTGGAGAGACTTACATCATGGTGCCAGGACAACTGTCTCTCTCTGAACGTGAACAAAACTAAAGAGCTGATTGTAGACTTCAGGAAGAGACCGCAGCAGCCCTACACTCCTCTTATGATCAGTGGGACCCCTGTGGAGAGGGTGAGCAGCTTCAAGTACCTCGGTGTAAACATCTCCGAGGACCTGACTTGGACTGCACACATTCAAACACAGGTTAAGAAAGCCAGGCAAAGACTGTACCATCTGCGACAGCTGAGGAAATTCAGGGTCTCACCAGCTATCCTGAAGACTTTCTATTCAGGGGCCATAGAAAGTGTTCTGACTCAGTGCATCTCAGTGTGGTATAAAAATGCCACAAACCAGGACTGCAAAGCTCTACAGAGAGTCGTGCGTTTAGCTGAGCACATCTCAGGGTCTACTCTCCTCTCTCTGCAGGACATCTACCTCAAACGCTGTAAAAGCAGAGCTGCTAAAATCATCAAGGACTCGAATCACCCCGGTAACCATCATTTCTGTTTACTGCCATCTGGCAGGCGCTACAGGAGCATGATGACAAAAACTGAAAGACTGAGGAGGAGTTTCTTCCCTCAGGCCATCAGGCTCCTAAACTCAGTCTCATAACATCATATCATCCACAGGACTCAATTTAATAAACTGTAAACACATCCACCATTCACACTGCTGCTATGTGTACATACCCGGTACAACCTATTTGCACATTCTCTTGCACATCCGTGTTTATATTTATATTAATATTTATTAATCCTCAGTATACTGTATTGCACATTTTATCTCATGCACATTTTATCTCATGCACATCTTACTCCTTATTTTATTTTATTATTTGTTCCTATTTTCATTCTCACCATACTTATATATATATATATATATATATTCTCTTGTGTTATGTTTCATTGTTTTATTGCCTTTTATGTTATTTTTATTTTCTATTTTTATTTTATTTTTGCACTTTCCATTGAGCGGACCTGTCCTGACTTACATTTCACTACTGATTATACCCTGTATGATTGTGTATGTGACAAATAATAAAGAACCTTGAACCTTGAAACTTAATGAGCACAAGGCTCTTATCAAGCACAAATATCTTTCCACCAAGTGCACAGGTCTCACTACACCATACTCACACACACACACACACTGTAAAATCAAGCTTAAACACACTACACTCCGTGACAACCCACCACCGCACACGAGGGCCAACTAGCAACCTGCCTGGAAGCCTCAGTTCCTATAACACAAAACAACCAGAGTTAACCAAATAAATCTCACAAAACGAAAATAACAAATTGTACAAATGCTTAACACTTTAATGAGAATTACAAAAAGAAATTCAGACACCTGCCATGAGGTAAAAGAACACCTCATCCAACAGAGGCAGATGTTCACACCAATATCATATAAACATACCAATAAAGAAACCAAAAAGCAAATACAAACTAAATACAATATAATAAACAAAGCAATATAAACAAATTAATAGATTTGGAAAACTACTTGCAACATCAAAACCAGCATCCCCAACACACTCGATCCGCTCCAGTTTGCATACCGCCCAAACCGCTCTACGGATGATGCAATTTCCTCCACCCTCCACCTGGCTCTTACCCACCTAGAAAATAAAGACTCATATACTAGAATGCTGTTCATCGACTTCAGCTCAGCATTCAACACAATAATCCCACAACAGCTCATCAATAAATTAAGCCTGCTGGGCCTCAACAATTCCCTTTGCAATTGGATCCTGGACTTTTTAACCGGAAGACCTCAGTCAGTTCGGGTCGGCCACAACACCTCGAGCACTACCACACTGAGCACAGGGGCCCCACAGGGCTGTGTGCTCAGCCCGCTGCTCTTCACGCTGCTGACCCACGACTGCACTGCCAAGTTCAGCTCCAACCACATCATCAAGTTTGCCGATGACACATCAGTGGTAGGTCTCATCAGCAACAACGATGAAACGCACTACAGAGAGGAAGTGGCACAGCTGGCTGAATGGTGTGGTGCTAACAACCTGTCCCTCAATGTGGAGAAGACAAAGGAGGTTGTGATGGACTTCAGGAGAAACTCTGTTGACCACCCCCCACTGACCATCGACACCTCGACTGTGGAGAGAGTCAGCAGCACTAAATTCCTGGGGGTGCACATCACAGAGGACCTCACCTGGACTACCAACACCAAGTCTATCTCAAAGAAGGCATAACAGCGCCTACACTTTCTCCGCCGGCTGAAAAGAGCAAGTCTCCCTCCACCCATCCTAACCACCTTCTACAGGGGTACCATTGAGAGCGTGCTGACCAGCTGCATCACTGTCTGGTACGGAAACTGTTGTGCAGCAGACCGCAAGACCCTCCAGCGAACAGTGAACACCGCTGCAAAAATCATTGGAACCCTCTCCCCTCCATCCTGGATATTTTCCTTACACGATGCTCCAGCAAAGCAAAAAGTATCGTGGAGGACCCCACCCACCCCTCCCACAGTCTCTTCCAGCTCCTACCCTCAGGTAGACGGTACCGGAGTATCAGAGCCCGCTCCGCCAGACTGCTCAACAGCTTTTTCCCCCAGGCTGTGAGAGCCCTGAACTCAAATCACACCGCCCCTCTCTGAAACCCCCAACAAAGCTCAACTTGACTTGACTTGACTTGACTTGACTTAAATATAAAAAAGAAAAAATACCAAACAGGGATGAATAAATCAACAATAAACAATAAATCTGCCGAACGAAAACGATAAACCACGCAAACCCACGCCGAAGCGCAGGATTAAAGCTCCGGAATTAACTCCAACAAAGCAGCAGCATCAAAGATTGTTGCCCCGCAGACTGCACTATGTACAATGGATCCTCGATCAACTATTCCTCCTAAAAAAATGATTAAAGGTATAATTATTTACCACTTAAAATACTATGCATCGACCATGGTAGTTACACATACCTTCATGTTGTTGTTGTTATAGCCACGAGTCTGGTCGCACACACAAACGGACATCAACACGGCGAACAGACACAGGATTTACAGCAGACGCATGTTGAATAAGAAAGGCAGCCGCCAACCAACCACTATGATGTTGAATAACCACTACGAATAACAAAATTGTTACCTCAAACGCACCTCGCGATGTTGACTAGTTAACAGACATACCTGTGAGACAGGAAAAGCCAAAAACCGGAATTGGCGGGCCTCGGGCAGTGACCCACAATCGGTGCTCTAACCTACGGTGCCTTAAAAGCCCCCTTTTATGCACCCGTGAAAGTATGTGTTTGGACAACTGATGCATTGGTGGCGTATTTAAAGAAGCGACGCACCCACTATTCATCCCACTACAATCTACCTCCCCTTCACGGATCGTCGCCCCGACGATCCTATCACTAAGTCGTCCTTACCTAATCCCAAGGCCTAAAAATGCCTGCCACCGTGCCATGCATTTGCTGCAGAGAAGCCCTGCCCCCATCTCCCACTGGATGGGGCAGGTGGTATAGATTTGGATGCTGGCCCGCATTTACACGTCTCTTCCTGCGTAAAGCAACCTCATCGGCCCTAAACAGGCCTTCAGGCTGCGACTCCTGTGAACTGGCTGTATCTCTAGCTGGAACCTGTCGTCCTGACCCCATAGCAGGAACTGGTCCCATAACACTCACCTCCTCCTGTGGACCAAATTCCATCTCGGATGCTGGCCTACCAAGTCCTAGATCAACATCGACTTGGTCCCACTCTTGCACCCAAGCTAGCAGATCTACCTCATCCTCTTCCTCAGCCAATAAGGGTGTGTCCACAATTGAGTCATGTAAAGGACTGCCCTGATTAACAGCAACTGTGTCCTTATAGACTCGACGCTTCAGCAATGAACGATGCACATTCCTTCCCTTGGGCAGGTCATCTACAGGCGCAATGGTGTACACTACACCACCCTCCTTGGGTGCCCTCGTCACTTGATAAACCACTGGGCTCCACAGGTCCTGGAATTTATGGCGACCCCTTACCCCATAATTACGGAGGTATACCAGCTGACCCTCCACCAGTGGTTCATCTCTGACATGCTGATCATAATGGGCCTTGCGCCTATCAGCCTTGACCTGCAACCGTTCACGTGCACCTGTAAAAGCCACCTGGAGCCTCGTTTGATGCTCCAGGACCCAATCATGCACACTACCCTCTCTTAGCTGGGGGTCTATCCCCAAAAGGAAGTCAATGGGCAATCGTGGCTCCTGACCGAACATCAAAAAGTGTGGCGACTCCCCTGTGGCCTGAGTAGGAGTGCTATTATAACTAAACACCACCTGGGGAAGGCAAGCCACCCAATCTCGTTTCCTGGACACTGGCAGAGTGCGCAACAGATTATGTAAAGTGCGGTTAAAACGTTCACACTGGCTGTTAACGGCCGGGTGATAAGGAGTAGTACGAGACTTCTCCACGCCATAGAACTCACATAACTGCCGTATTAAGAAGGATTCAAAATTCCTACCCTGGTCAGAATGGAGACGGCCCGGAACACCGAACCTGTAAAACCATTCTGTCACTAAGGCTTGGGCCACCGTTTCGGCTCGCTGATCCCTTGTTGGAACAGCCAGGGTATACTTACTGAAAACATCGGTCATCACCAAAACGTTTTCAATGCCAGAGCTTGTGGGCTCCAAAACAGTGAAGTCCACAGCAAGAATGTCATTTGGCCTAGATGACAATAACCGCCCCATAAAACCCTGAGCAAGTGGCTGGGTGTCCTTAGCTTCCTGGCACCGAGCACACTCCTGACACCAACTTGCCACATCAGAGGACATTCCTGGCCAATAACACCTCTGCCTCACCAATTCGGTAGTGCGCTCTCTCCCCTGATGTCCGTGTTGCTGGTGCAATTGCCTTAATACCTCTGACCTCAAGGCAACAGGCAATACTAATTGCAACACCTCCTCTTTACCCTTAGGGCAGTGGACCCGGCGATAAAGCATACCATCTCGCTCCGTCAACCGATCCCACTGACGGAGCAATATTAAGGCTGCCTTAGTCATTCGGCGCCGTTCCTCAGGACCCGGACGGGTACCCCGTCTCCAGAATTGCCACACTTCCTGGATAACCGGGTCAGTTGCCTGCAACGAACGCAACTCACCGAACGAATAACCAGGCAGAGTAGACACTACACATTGGGTCACCATTCCAGCAGGATCCACCCCAGTTAACGGCCGTAATGACTCAGGAATTGCAGTGCCTGGGGCCAACCCATCCAACACACCAGGTTCCCGGGGTTCCCTCCTTGAAAGTGCATCTGCATTTTTATTACTCTTACCTGACCTATACTTGATCTCAAAAATCGAAGGCCGCCAGCTGAGATGCCCAACGCTGCTCAGTCGCCCCAAGCTTTGCAGAGGCCAGGTGGCTAAGGGGGTTATTATCCGTAAATACCACACACTTATTACCCAACAGGTATTCACGGAATTTCTCTGTCATGGCCCACTTGAGCGCGACAAACGCCAGCTTCATAGAGCTATAGTTGGACATGTTGCGCTCAGTGGGCCTTAAACTGCGACTGGCATATGCCACTGGTCGTACCTTACCTTAATTTTCCTGGGAAAGGACTGCCCCTAAACCTTGATGGCTGGCATCCACCTCCAGGATGAAAGGTCTAGAGAAGTTCGCATTTGCAAGTACTGGGGTGGTGGTAAGTTTTCCCTTTAACCCCTCAAAGCTCACCTGACATCTTTCACTCCAGGCACTAGCAAAACTCCTACCTGTCTGTTTACCCTTTACACCAGCCAACTCCCCTACCAGCTTATGTAGAGGGGCAGCCAACTTGGCAAACCCCTCCACAAACCGCCGGTAGTAGCTGGAGAAACCCAGGAAGGATCGCAACTCTGTGACACTAGAGAGACGAGGCCACTGGGCCACTGCCTCGATCTTACTAGGATCGGTTGCCACTCCCCTTGAAGAAATAACATGACCCAAATATCTCACCTCTTGCTGGAGAAAGGCACACTTCTCCAACCTAGCCTTCAACCCTTCCCGTTCCAGACGACCTAAAACAACCTCCAACCTCTCCAAATGCTGAGAAATAGAGGTGGAGAACACCACAATATCATCTAGATATAGAAGTAAAGACTGGCACTGCTGGTCCCCGAATAACCTCTCCATAAGTCGCTGGAAGGTAGAGGGGGCATTGCACAACCCAAAAGGCATTCGGTTCCATTCAAACAGGCCAAATGGGGTGCAAAAAGCAGTCTTCTGCTTATCCCCCTCCGTGACAGGGACCTGGTTATACCCACTAGCTAGATCCATGGTGGAAAACCAACAGGCCCCTGTCAATGCATCCAGCGACTCCTCAATCCGAGGCAAGGGAAATGCATCCCGTCTAGTCTTGGCATTTAACTGGCGGTAGTCAACACACAAGCGAAGACCACCATCCTTCTTTTTTACCAACACAATTGGCGAAGCGTACGGGCTACAACTTTCCCTAACTACCTGAGACTCCAGCAGCTGATTAATGTGGGCCCTGACAACCTCATACTCCGAGGGAGGTACACGGCGATGTCGTTGCCGCACTGGCACATCGTCCAACAATGGGATATCATGAGAGATGAGACTTGTACATCCCAAATCACCATCGTATTCAGAGAACACTGTCTGATACTTCCTAAGCAAGGCCTTCACCTTGCCCTGTTCCAATTCTGGCAATTCAGTCAGGTCTACCGCTGCAATCCTCTCTGAAATCGTAGAAATAGCTGCTAGGGTGGCTTGAGAATAGACATTTGTGGTAGTGGGTCTAACTTCAGTAACACCTGCTGGCAAACTAACAACATGTACTCTAACCAGGCTACCTAGTATCCTGCGTGGAAAGAGTAGGACATCAGATGTGCCTATGTTGACCACCGGCACATAAACTGAGCCTCCAGTCACTCGCACCAAGGCAGGGGAGGCTAACAACCCTTCAGGTAACCCAGACTCGGTGGGCTCAAACAGTACTGTACTACCTGCCAAATGTTCTGCACAAGTTGCGGCTACCAGCTTAATAGTACCGCCTGTGACGCGACATGCCCGAGGACCACGCACCCTTACCTTAGTCGTGCACTTAGCAGAAGGCTGCTTACTACCTTGATGGCAGTGTTGTAACGCTTGAAAAACTGAAAGCGGCACGTTAGAGACTGGGGGAAAATCAAACAAAGCGGGGCCATGCTGTCTAAAGAGCTCCTGGTAGCATCGCCCGAGTACATTCATCCCCAACACACCCGGGACTCGACAACGTATGCCACCAGAAGGATCCCTGACCACCAGCACCCCACATCGCTGTACTATCCTACCACAGAGATCAATGTCCAATTCCATATAACCAATATATGGGATTGAAAGCCCATTTGCAGCCCTTAGCTGCAACCATGAACACGACCTCAAACGCTCTTGGCCCCAAGGCTCAAAATGTTGAATGAAACAACTTTCCGTAATAGTTGATACCATTGAACCAGTATCAATTAAACAAGGGACCAACACACCACCAATTAAAACATCCAGGTGCGGGCAAGGGGACATTAAATTTGGAATCGAACTGGATTCCTTACAGTCTGAACCAGTCTTTTTCCCAGCCGAGCTGTGGCTCTTCATCACGGCGGGGATTAGTTTTCCGACACATTAGTTTGCGGCTGCCCACCTCCAACTGCTTGGTCAACACGAGAACGCAAGGGTGACATAACACGTTCCCCCTCACATTCCTGTGCAAAATTACCTGTTTTTTTACACCGCCTACAGATGATAGGTCCACTATGAACGGATTGGGCACGAGGGCGAGAATGGGGGCCCTGCAATCGGGCAATACTCTGGGTGAGCTGATTTAATTGCTCCTGTTGTAACTTTAGCATTTCTCTAAGCTCCCCCATTTCAGACTTCTGAAACGAGCTACAACGCCGCTGTACCTCATACTGAAATCTGTGCGCCAAAGGAACAGAAGAACTTCGGCCCCTAGCTCCGCCCGGCATTCCCTCCTGCTCCCAACGAATAGCTTCGCCACGCACTTCCAAAAGCGTAGACTGGGGCTGGCGACGAACCAATTGTTTCAGTTCACGGCGAAGAGAAATGTCGCAGACATATTCGACAAATTGATCTCTCAATAAAACCTCTGCATTTGGCATGGCAGTAGGGGACTTCTGCCTCACTTTCTCTAGGAGGCCCATCAGGGCCAAGGAGAACTCCAACAACGTTTCCCCCTCACGTTGCCTCCTTGAGAAAAAGGCTTCCTGCAGGGCAACGTAAGACTGGGAACATCCATATAACTCTTGCAAAATGAAAAAAAATATCTCTGGGTCTCCGCGCTCTGAAACAGGACGATGCCGAACCTCCTCACGCGCGTCCCCTCCTAGATGATCAAATAGGAAAAATGCCTGATCTGCCACTGACAAATGGCGAGTTCTTATACAAGCTTTTGCTTCCTCGATCCACTCATTAATGCCAATACCCGATCTACCATCAAATATTGGGCATTTTCTATCCCTTGGGATAAACACAAGTCGTTCGGTTAATGTGGCATTAGCACCCACTGATTGATCAGTGGATGGCACTGAAAATTCCCGAGAGGGACCAGCTATTGGACTGGAGGGGACAGCATGGTTCTGCTCTTGGCGCAATTTTTCATTATCCGCCCTTAACTGAGCAACCAGATCCCTCAATTCCCACAATTCCTCTTCCATTTCTTTGGTGTGTTTTTTTTTGGTTTTTTTTATAAATGAAACTTACCCAACAATCTCAGTACAAATCAATAAACCGATAGAGGAACCAAAAAGCAAATACAAACTAAAGACAATATAATAAACAAAGCAATATAAACAAATTAATAGATTTGGAAAACTACTTAAATATAAAAAAGACAAAAATACCAAACAGGGATGAATAAATCAACAATAAACAATAAATCTGCCGAACGAAAACGATAAACCACGCAAACCCACGCCGAAGCGCAGGATTAAAGCTCCGGAATTAACTCCAACAAAGCAGCAGCATCAAAGATTGTTGCCCCGCAGACTGCACTATGTACAATGGATCCTCGATCAACTATTCCTCCTAAAAAAATGATTAAAGGTATGATTATTTACCACTTAAAATACTATGCATCGACCATCGTAGTTACACATACCTTCATGTTGTTGTTGTTATAGCCACGAGTCTGGTCGCACACACAAACGGACATCAACACGGCGAACAGACACAGGATTTACAGCAGCATGTCTCATGAGTTAAGAGGAGCAGGAGTGGAACTCTGTACAAGCCTAGAGTGGCTTCGTTCCCTCCTTGCATAGTTTTGTACTTGTACTAAACATGTGCTAAACAAATAAACTAAACTAAACTAAACAGACGCATGTTGAATAAGAAAGGCAGCCGCCAACCAACCACTATGATGTTGAATAACCACTACGAATAACAAAATTGTTACCTCAAACGCACCTCGCGATGTTGACTAGTTAACAGACATACCTGTGAGACAGGAAAAGCCAAAAACCGGAATGGGCGGGCCTCGGGCAGTGACGCACAATTGGTGCTCTAACCTACGGTGCCTTAAAAGCCCCCTTTTATGCACCCGTGAAAGTATGTGTTTGGACAACTGATGCATTGGTGGCGTATTTAAAGAAGCGACGCACCCACTATTCAACCCACTACACTAGCATTTTTAAAACGTTTCAATTAAGAACATGGATGCAAATATATATGTAAGTTACAGGACTGTGTAGAGCACAAAACAAGACAGTTGTAATTTTTTTAATTACTTTAAGCCGAAAATGCCACTCTCTACATGATCTGGCCGCCATTGTTGCAGGTTGTGCAGTGTGTTCTGGGTACCCGTTGGTTTCAAGTAAGCTCGTGAAAATGCTTGGTTTTAAGTGGTATCTAGCCCTTCCCCTTAGCCCTACCCCTCAATCAAAATGAGAATTGGAAAAGCCCTTACTCTCATGTGAATGCGCAAAACTAAGGGGAAGGGGTAAGACAGAGAATTGGGATTCACCCTAAGTCTTTGGTTCTTTTAATTGTGATGATTTTGGCTCACATTTACCAAAAATCCACAAATTCACTATCTCAACAAATTAGAATACTGCATAAGACCGATAGAAAACATACATTTTTAGTGAATTGTTGGCCTTGTAAGGGCTCCCTTTGCTTTAATTACTGCCTCAATTCGGCGTGGCATGGAGGTGATCAGTTTGTGGCACTGCTGAGGTGGTTTGGAATCTCAGGTTTCTTTGACAGTGGCCTTCAGCTCCTCTGCATTGTTTTGGTCTCTTGTTTCTCATTTTTCTCTTGACAACACCCCATAGATTCTCTATGGGGTTCGGGTCTGGTGAGTTTGCTGGCCAGTCAAGCACACCAACATCATGGTCATTTAACCAACTGTTGGTGCTTTTGGCAGTGTGGGCAGGTGCCAAGTCCTGCTGGAAAATAAAATCAACATCTTTAAAAAGCTGGTCAGCAGAAGGAAGCATGAAGTGCTTCAAAATGTCTTGGTAAACGGGTGCAGTGACGTTGGTTTTCAAAAAACACAATTGACCAACACCAGCAGATGACATTGCATGCCAAATCATCACAGACTGTGGAAACTTAACACTGGACTTCAAGCAACTTGGGCTATCCCCCAGACTCTAGGACCTTGGTTTCCAAATGAAATACAAAACTTGCTCTCATTTGAAAAGAGGACTTTGGACCACTGGGCAACGGTCCAGTTCTTCTTCTCCTTAGCCCAGGTAAAATGCCTCTGACGACAACTGTAGCTAAATTCCTTGACACATCTGTGTGTGGTGCTCTTGATGCCTTGACCCCAGCCTCAGTCCATTCCTTGTGAAGTTCACCCAAATCCTTGAATCGATTTTGCTTGACAATCCTCATAAGGCTGCGGTTCTCTCGGTTGGTTGTACATCTTTTTCTTCCACACTTTTTCCTTCAACTCAACTTTCTGTTAACATGGTTGGATACAGCACTATGTGAACAGCCAGCTTCTTTGGCAATGTATATTTGTGGCTTACCCTCCTTGTGAAGGGTGTCAATGAATGTCTTCTGGACAACTGTCAGATCAACAGTCTTCCCCATGACTGTGTAGCCTAGTGAACCAAACTGAGAGACCATTTTGAAGGCTCAGGAAAACTTTGCAGGTGTTTCGAGTTGATTAGCTGATTGGCATGTCAACATATTCTAATTTGTTGAGATAGTGAATTGGTGGGTTTTTGTTAAATGTGAGCCAAAGTCATCACAATTAAAAGAACCAAAGACTTAAACTACTTCAGTCTGTGTGCATTGAATTTATTTAATACATGAGTTTCACAATTTGAGTTGAATTACTGAAATAAATGAACTTTCCCACAACATTTTAATTTATTGAGATGCACCTGAATACAGCTGTATAGAAAATATGCAAATGTATTTACATAGTACTTAAGAAAGAGAGGCAATATTTAGAGATTGAGTATGAATTACAGGCATGAATTACAGAACACATGTAATAATTCCTGTGTTATCTGTTCAAGCTGGAGATGGCATTGGGGGGGAAACTGTTTTAATGCCTAGATGTTCTAGTGCACAAAGATCTGTAGCGTTTGCCTGAAGGGAGAAGTGCAAACAGATTGTGTCCGGGGTGAGAGGGGTCTGTGATGATGTTACCTGCCCGTTTCTTCACTCTGGAGAAGTACAAGACCTGAAGGCTAGGCAGGTAGACACCAATGATCCTTTCTGCTGTCCTAACAGTCCACTGCACTCTTCTTATATCTGATTTGCTGGCT
The DNA here is from genome assembly GCA_027422435.1 of Schizopygopsis pylzovi. NCBI lineage: Eukaryota > Metazoa > Chordata > Actinopteri > Cypriniformes > Cyprinidae > Schizopygopsis > Schizopygopsis pylzovi. The sequence goes on along the minus strand of JAPDDL010000441.1, from coordinate 9,160 downwards.
GACCCAAACCAGACAGTTATAGAAGAGCACAGAACTGACTCAATAAAAGCTGAGTAAAACTGTGTTGAATGCGCCTGTGGCTCTATGTCTATGTGAATGTCCCATTTCGGGTCCTGGGAGATGGTGGTGCCCAGGAATCTGAATGACTCCACTGCAGTAACAGTGTTATTCATGATGGTGAGTGAGGGGAGTGCAGGGGAGTTTCTCCTGAAGTCCACGATCATCTCCACAGTTTTGAGCGTGTTGAGCTCCAGGTTGTTGTAACTGCACCACACAGCCAGCTCCTTAACCTCCTGTCTGTAAGCAGACTCATCACCGTCCTGGATGAGGGTCTTTAGATGTGCAGTCATTTGTGTAGAGAGAGAGAATAGCAGTGGGGAGAGAAAGCAGCCCTGAAGGGCGCCTGTGGTGATGGTGCGGGTGCTGGATGAGTTTCCCGAGCCTCACTACCTGCTGCCTGTCTGTCAGGAAGCTGGTGATCCACTGACAGATGGAGGTGGAGACGGAGAGCTGTGTCAGTTTATTCTGAAGGGTGTCTGGGATGATCGTGATGAAAGCAGAGCTGAAGTCCACAAACAGGATCTTCACATAAGTCCCTGGTTTTTCCAGATGTTGGAGGATGTAGTGCAATCACATGTTGACTGCATTATCCACAAACCTGTTTGCTCAGTTATCAAACTGCAGGGGATTTCTTTATCGTTTTAATATTCCCATTACTCTTAAATAATTTGTTATTGTTTTTGATGCCATACAATCTGGAGTTATTAGACTCTTTCAAATGACCCCCTATCCTTCTATTTTATCTTCTTTAGATCCTACTATTTCAGTGGTGGGAAAACAGTGTTTTTCTGCCTCTTCTTCTAATAAATTAATACGTGTGTTATTCCTTAATGATTTTGTGTCAATTCCAAATGTTACGGTTTATTGAAATTATTTTGTCTCTGATATTGCCTGGATGAAATTTTGGTTGATTCCAAATAGATAATAGACGTAATTACTAATACGATTCCTTTCGAATTATCAATCATATATATCCTGTTAATACTTTCTTTACAAAATAAAAAAAATATATTGATTCAAACTGCTCTTTTTGCGAACAGCACACAGAGTCTATAGTGCATTTATTTTGGCACTGCCATTATCCTAAATTGTTGTGGAAAAACCTATCCTTATTTGTTATTGAGAATATTGATGAATATTTGTATTTACTTTGGAAAAAAGTTTTTTGTTAATTAAAAAAGTAAATCTACAGAAAAATGTATTCTTCTTAATCTCCTTATTTTGTTAACAAATATTTATATACATGTAAATGTTTCATGTCAAAAGCCACTGTTTTATGTGTTGCTTGCTGAAATACAGCTGTCACAAATCCGGACTACAGTTCCCATCACCCATTGCACTGATGACACACAGCTGAATGCACTGATTACATACACAGCTGATTGTAATTAGACATGCTACATAAACCATGGACTTCCTCCTTCTCACTACTGAGTATTGTTTAGCATCTGTCTCTGTGATAGCTATTTTACGGAGCCTGTCTTAAGTTTTCTTTGTCTAGTCATAGTCTTGCCTGTGTTTTGGATACACCGTGTGCCTTGTTTTGGGTACAGTTTGCCCAAGCCCATACTATTGCTTGTGTTTACGGATTACCTATTTTGTCAAGCCCTCTGGATATTATTAGCCGTCTATTGACCACGCCCGCTTTGAATATTTATCTTGCTTTGCCCTCAACATACCTGTTTGCCACTGTCAGAACATTGCTTGTATTATGACCACGTCTCTGAATAAAGCTCTGCAGATGGATTTGCATGCTTCCTCTGTTCCTTCCATAACAACAGCACTACTTTGAGACTATTTCTAATTATTGTATTAAGAAGGCTTTAAAAACTGTTGAAATTTGTAAGCTGTGTAATATTTTCCTTTGAATGCAATGTTTTTTTTATGCAATGCAAATAGTATACCCCTGTCTAGTAATTCATTTTAATAACTTTTTTAATTTAGTTTTATTTGTATTATTATTATTTTGTACTTTTGTACTGTATGTGCTTTTTATTGTTTGACAATGTTCATAATAAAATAAAAAAGTGTTCCTGTGGCTCAGTGGTAGAGCATTGCGTTAGCAGCGCAAAGGTTGTGGGTTTGATTCCCAGGGAACACACATACTGACAAAAAAAATGTATAGCCTGAATGCACTGTAAGTCGCTTTGGATAAAAGCGTCTGCTAAATGAATAAATGTAAATGTAAACAATCAAACTGCAGGGGATCCAGCAAGGGTCCAGTAAAGTCCTTCAGGTGGGCCAAAATGAGCCTCTCAAATCATTTAATCACCACAGATGTTAAAGTACCAGGTCTGTAGTCATTAAGATCGGCCAACAGTTCTAGCGCGCAGCGCTCATACGAGTGGAATGTACTCACTTACCAGAATAAATGAGGAAAACTCCCACTGCGAATAAAAAAGGCTTACAGTTAATAAAGAGAGCTTCCAATTTGGGCATCACATCTTCTTTAAAATTGTCACATCTGTGGGTGAGGAGTTGTAATTCGTCTGATTTATTTGCAAGGGAGCGGAGATTCGCCAGATGAATACTCGGCAGCGGAGTCCTTAAACCGCGCTGCCTGAATTTCACAAGCGCACCAGTGAGTTTCACTTGCTTGCGTCGCCTGGAGCGCTTGCATAGGAACGAAGCTCCTCAGACTTAAATGTCCAGTAAAACATCTGAATGTTCAAACGTTGGCAAAAGTTTATCTGGTGTGCTATTTCTTATGTCCAAGAGTTTGTTTCTAGAGAAGCTGATCAGAAAAATGTTGCTTGAGACAGGACAAACAAACAAAAACAGTAAAAGTTCCAAGGAACAACAAACCGAAGCAAAATGTGTGGTGCCATCTTGTTTGCATCTTGTTTAAGATTGGCCTAATACCATTTAAGATATATCTGTAATGTCTCTGTTTAATTTTACTGAATGCACTACAGCTACAAGTTTAACCTCAGATTAACTTATTTAAAGACTAAAAGACGTTATTCTATGTTTGTGTGACACATTGCTGTCCATGCATGTGGTACAGTGTGCGTGATTATGCTGTGTACAAGTGAAATACATTGAAATGCATGTTAAGGTGTTCTGAAAAAGCCAACATTAATGTTTTAATAGTTTTTGAATGTATTCCTCAAAAGCAATGTTACAGCCCTTATGTGCAACTTAGAATAGGCTACACGTAATAATTTTTTTATGCTCTAACTCCACCCTTAACCCTCTAAGCGCCAAAGTCGCAAAATTGCGACAAGACGTCATACTTCATTAAAAAGGCTGTAGTTCTTAATATTGTGTAATGTCGCATTTGTATTCCCTACCACTAGATGGCAGACAAGTGGTACATCGATTCTAGACCAAAAGTGTTCATTGATAATAGCAGAGCAAGTGAGCGACCGTGTAATTGATGCGGAAGCAGTTCAGTTCATAGCGTGAGTAAATTGTGGGATTTGTGAGAGAAAATCGCCAAATGACTGATAAAAAGTTGTACTGTGAGCAGAGGTGGAAAGTAACGAATTACATTTACTCGCGTTACTGTAATTGAGTAGCTTTTTTGTGTACTTGTACTTTTTTAAGTAATATTTTTAATCTGTAATTTTACTTTTACTTAAGTATATTTTGTGCGAAGTATTGTACTTCGCTACATTTTAAAACTCATTCGTTACTGAGTAAAAAAAAATCGCTCCGTGGAAACAACTGCAGCAAATAATGGGCAGAAGAAGAAACTGGCGCTAAAATCACAAGAAAGATGCTGACGAATAAGACAGGCGTTAATGGTGCAGACCCAGCTGAAAACCAGACCCCGTCATACTCTGCTGAAGTTGGACTCGGAGGAAATGAAGTGAACCCCTGGCCATATTCATGCTCTATTATGCAGTGTTAGTTGTGTTTGCCTCGGGAGACCGAACTAGCAGCTTATAAATATATCGACATCACCCTTCGCAAGCATGTGGAGATAAGGTAAATACTTGCATTGGTGGTTAAAATGAAGCTTTTACGGTTTAGCAAAAGGTTTTGCACAAATGAGCCAAAAAGACAGTGCTGCAGGGTGTGCAATATCGTCTGCGAAAATATAGTAATTGTTGTTTTAACGATGTGCGATTTGACATTATCAGTATTTTGCCAAAAACCAAACAAATCACTCTAAACCAGCGGTTCTCAATTCCAGTCCTCGCGCCCCACCGCTCTACATATTTTTCATGTCTCTCTTAGTTAACACACCTGATTCAGATAATCAGCTCGTTAGAAGTGCGCTCCATGAATGAACTGTTCCGATTGACATGCTCCCTACACAGTGTCCATTGCTCCCTACTCCCTGAGCAGGGGAAAGCCGCTGAAGTTTACTTCACTTCAGAACATTCATTCATGGATTTGCGTTGCGCAACATCTTTACGCACGGACGAGTGTGACATCATATACGTCTGTAAATATATACAATTTAAATTCACGTCTCGCACACTTCAATGCACTATGAATGGAATACGTTCGCTTCGAACTGGAATCATGGAGGAATATCGTGTGATGTCCACTTCGCAGGGCACTTGCGTTCGAATAGAACAAACGTCTGAAGTGATAAGAGTAACATACGAAATGTGCAGAGCGGTGGGGCGCGAGGACTGGAATTGAGAACCGCTGCTCTAAACAGTGTGCTGTGAAATCTAGTAACGTTAGATTAGACTAATCCGCGTGCATCTGGAGTGCTTTCTTTCACTGCGTGATTCAGTCTGTTAAAATGCGTTTAGAATGATCACAAAATTGAAGATATAGAAGCAGAAAATGTATATATTTATATAATTTAATATAGTAAGTCAACATCACATGAAGAATGCCGTTTTTCTAAAAAAATCACCATGATTACACCAGCCTGTAGTTTAGCTTTTTACACAGTTAAAAAAACAAGTTAATTAAGAGACTTACGTTTTAGACACATTGCCTGTTTTTGCTCTATTTCGACAACAAAAATAATTCCATACACAGTTTTGCGTCTCTGACTCTGAGCAATGACGTGTTTCATTCCTTGAATTAACCGTTTAAATGATTCTGTTCAATCGCAATGACTCACTTATGAGTGACTTGCTGACACCTACTGGTGGTTCTAATTTAACATTTAAAGTATCTTTTGATTTATTTATTTTTAATTTCAAATGACTATTTAACATTTGTGACCCTGGCCTGGAGCACAAAACCAGTCTTAAGTCACTGGAGTATATTTGTAGCAATAGCCAACAATACATTGTATGGGTTAAAATTATACATTTTTATTTTATGCCAAAAATCATTAGCATATTAAGTAAAGATCATGTTCCATTAATGTATTTAGTAAATTTCTACTGTAAATATATCAAAACTAAGAGCTTAATTTGAACAACTTTAAAGGAGATTTTCTCAATATTTGGATTGTTTGCACACTCAGATTCCAGATTTTCAAATATTGTCCGATCATAACAAACAATACATCAATGGAAATATGATTTATTCAGCTTTCAGATGATGTATAAATCGCAATTTAGGAAATTGGTTTCCTGGTTCAGGGTCACATTTTATGTCTTATTTATCAAAACATTATTTCTGCATGTGTAACTGCAGGCTAAATGCATTCATGTCAGTGTGTAATACATCTACGCCACTTCAGATGAAGCTTCTGCGTTTCCTCTGCATTGCAAAGATGCATTTTGTTGATACTGATTTAATTTGCCTGGTAACAGCCCAAATGTCTTATTATTCTAATTAACCGATTAATTTAATTAAAAACACCTAGTTTGAGATTTATAGGCCTATCCCAGGTGTGTCAAACTCTGGAGGGTGTTACTGGAGGGCCACAGCCCTAAAGAGTTTAGTTCCAACCCTGCTCCAACACACAAACCATGTAGTTTTCAAATAAGCCTAAATGATTAGTTTAGCTGGATCAGATGTGTTTAATTAGGGTAATATCTACACTGTGTAGGGCTGTGGCCCTCCAGGTACTGAGTTTTACACCTTTGGTCGATCCCATTTTTCCCTCCCTCCCATTGTTAAAATGTAACTAAGTACTTTTTACTCAGAGTAAATTTTAAATGAGCTACTTTTTACTTTTACTTGAGTAGATTTTTAGACTGGTACTTTTACTTGTACTTAAGTAAAATTTCAGTAATGTAATGGTACTTTTACTTGAGTACAATATTTTTGTACTCTTTCCACCTCTGACTGTGAGGATTACTGTGTTGCAAATGTTATTAGCCAATTCTGACTCTGAAGAGGAATATTTGCGATTTGGAAATGACGATCGGCCGTCTAATGATTGCGCTTCTCCCGGTACATCTCTGCTGCGCAATGGTGCCGCCGGGCATGGCGAGAGTGTTCACAAAGCACACACAAGTGATCATTTTGGCCCTTTACCCAATGAGGATGGGGGTGTCAGGAGTGGACGTGGTCTTAGTGTCCATAGGAGAGGCTCTGTGTTGCAGATGATCGCCCCAGATTGAGTCTTTTTTTCTGATCGTGTGCGCTCAAAGTGCTGCTGGCAGACAGTACAGGTGCAGTCAGTGTGGGGTAGTTCTGTGCGCTGTGCCATGCAATGAGAGGTACCATACTCTCAAGAACTATAAACTGCACCTAGATACCTGATTGGGCAAATAGCTGGTCAACTGATCAAAAAATAGGCACATTTATTTTACTATGGCACAGTAATATAGTAATAATTTACTACTTTCTCCTGTTTTACTGTTATTTCCTCTTTTCCTGATCATTTGTAATGATGATAAAAAGACACAAAAAATATGCAAATAAGTTCAAACAACCATTAAATATCTATTATTTCCTGAATATTACTGAAGAACTGATCAAAAAGTAGGCTACTGTTCACATGCGTTTTACTACTTTATAGTTTATAGTAATTTAGTAATAATTTTTTACTTTCTCCTGTTTTATTGTTGGTTTCCTCTTTTCAGACCATTTGTAATGAGGATAAAAAAAGAATAAATAAAAAAACATGCAAATAAGTTCAAACATCAATTCAATATCAACTATTTCCTGAATATTATCAAATTCAAGAGAGTTGATGATCTCATAATATGCTAATTAGATGAGTATATTTTAACCCCACATAAACCTTTGGTCACGTTCAACATTTTTCTAATGTACAGTAGATCTCTATCTTTAACCCCTTTCAAGCCACAAGCTTTTGAAATCTTGATGTCAAAATCCAGCATTTTTACAAAAAAAACTGGCGCCTAAAGGGTTAAGTTTCAATTTTAAATCAGCGCACAGACTGACCCAAAATGCATATTGAGTGAACACATTGTGTCCACTGTCTAAACGCTATTAAAAAAAACAGGCAGAATGTGAAACCAAATATAACCAAGTCTGTCAGCGTTTATTAATTTGGTTTGCAGCTTCACAGACTGGTCAGTCTGTGAAATTTAAGATAGATTAAGTGCCACTCACCGTCCAAAAACACCAGGAACACCGAGAGTAAAAGAGTGTTCTTCATTTCGCTGCAGAGTTCTGTGAAACCTGCTTTAACATGATCTGCTCAGTTGCTGAATGTTCCTCGTTCCTGAGCAAAACAATAGAGTCGTTCACACCCGTCACGACAGCAGTCATCTACGGATATAGGCTATTTCTTTATTCGCGTTCCGCCCCATCTAGCGCACAGCCGTGTCCGCTCACCTTTAACATATCCACCTTTTCCCAACGAGTCTTCTCTTCTGCGGTTTAGATTGTGGGATGCACTTTCGCTTTTGGGGAAGTTTAATTCAAAAGGACTGAAAGTTGCACTACAAATAATCTTTAGCCGTCAGTTTGACTGAATGGGCTAAAATGTGTCCTTAGCTGTTTGAGGAGAATAGCGTCAATTGAATCCCTCAATAAACCACAAAACGAAAGTGAGCGGCAGCATTTCCTGTCCGTCGACTGCCGAGTAACATAAACAAAACACCCTGCGCTGTCGTGACTCGAGAACGGTGAGTTATCCAAATTATCCGTATGGCATGCGCAGAATGAATGTCAGCGTCCTATAGTGATGTAACGAAACTCAAATACCGCGGAATCCTGGGACATAATATAATTTTTTTAAACGACTTCTGTGTTCATAATTGTATATCGACCGTATTTGTTAAGAATTATATCTATGTAAGATTCCGTTTAGGCACTATTCCAAATAAGGCCAGTTGGTGTCACCAACTCAATTAAACATGCTTTTTATTACATATACATTGTTGTTGTTGTTGCAATGTAAATATTTTTTAAAAATAAAAAAATAAATATAGATTTCAATTACATTTTTTTTCCAAGAACATTTTTAAAGATGAAAATATAATTTTACTGTAAAATAGTAAAGTAAAATTTGTAAAATTGGGATTTGTAGAAATCATTGTTAACTAGTTGCTGATTAGCTTTGCATATTGCAAGATTATTGGCTGTTTATTGGTACTAATAAAGCACATGTTAATGCTGCCTTCAGTGTGATTGTTACGTCCGTAAGGACGTTTATAGTATTGTGTGTGTGTGTGTTGTGTTATGTTTTTTCCCGTCCTGTCTGTTTCTCTTACTTTCACTTTCTTAGGTTGTTGCTGATTGGCTATCTTGCTTGTCAGTTAAGACTAATGAGATGAGTGGCCGCGCCTTGGGAGGCGGGATCTGCATCAGCATGATGAGTGACACCTGGTGAAGCGGATATTAAAGACCATGCTGCTGCTAGTGTGGGAGGGAACCTTTGTTAGAGAACTTTGTAGAGAGAACCGTTGTTAGAGAACATTGTAGAGAGACCCTTCGTTAGAGAACTTTGTATTGAGAACCTTTGCTTGTTTAGAGAGAGAGAAAACTGTTTGTTTTATTTGTTATTACGTTGTTCTCATGTATGTTCACGTTCCTTGTTTTGGCTGTGCCCAAAACCTTTTCACTTGTGGATGTTGCGGTCCACAAAGGAGAAGGGTATAGGTAAGATGTCACGTGACATACATTGTACACACGTAGTAAATTTGTTTGTGTTAAAACACTAGTTAGGGATTTGTGCCACCCGCTGTATTTATGTTTATTAGTTAGTGTGATCCAATTCTGCATCCCTTAATGTTATCAAATAAATAAGCATAAACGCTACAACAACTCTTACTAACTATTAATAAGCATAAAAAGTCTAATTTAATCCTGA